>CM034047.1:10438066-10460053 GCA_019804595.1 Bruguiera parviflora
ATCAGGGAAATACATAGTCCAACGGCACAGGGACTTTCCCAGAAGGAAAAGCCGAAGAAAAAAATAAAAAGAGACAGAAACAAATACCCAAGTCCATGTACAAGTAACGCCATCATTTCCAGCCCAACAAGGTAACCTTTTCCACAAGAACAAACAAGAAACGAGAGAAGAAAACAAGAAAATAAAGAAGACCAGTGTCTAACATGGTAAGCCACGCACTTCCCAGAAAATAACAAAATCAATTACCGCAGATTCAATTCAAGAACACAAAAGAAAAAACAAAGAAAAGGAAGAGACCCATTGCAAACACAAAAAGGAAATCCAAAGGTAGAAGAAATTAGAAACAAACCCCAGTACAAGGAAGGGAGGCCACAGCACAAGATGCTTTTGAGATCATTTGCATCTCACTCTTTCCCCCTCTATCCACCTCCTTTTCAACTTTCCTTTTTAGGGAAAGTTGGGTTCTTTAACCCCTTTCACGGTTTCTTGATGAATGATTTAGTATTTTATTTCGCAGATATTATTTTCCCTGTGATGCAGAATAACAGAGGACTTTATTTCAGCCAGGCGACAATAAATTGAAAACTTTGTGAAAAAGCCAAAAAAAAAAAAAAATCATATAATAAAGAAGTTGCTGTTATTCTCTCTCTGCCTCTCTTTTTTTTCTTTTTTTTCTTTTTTGTGTGACCTAAACAGATTGATTTTAAAACCAAATGCTTGTTAATTATATTAATTAATTATGAGTGTTTTGATTTACCGATGTTATGTTAAAGAGCGGAAATGGGGACATCGAAGACACGAGTGGATGTGTGAGCGTCTGAGCGAGAGTTGGCCGTTGGCCTGTTGCGTCGCGTCGTCCCCAACCGCTTCAAGAGGAGCCCACTTGGCGGATTGCAGCATTCTCCTTTTTTTCCTTTTTGTTTCCGTCCCGGACCACCTCTGTACGTTTTAACAAATTTTATAAACGATGGTTTTTCCTTCTCCTTTTGAATAAACGTTGCATGAGATGAAAGGTGACACAAAATTTTTTAAATAAAAGATTTACAGATAAATATAACAATTATGAAATACTATCTAAAATTAACGGTCTTTATAAAATCTCCTTAAATTTAGACATAGTAATAATAATAATAATAATAGGCCTTTTAATTACATTAAATGCAGTATCCTACGGCTAGCAGAATATTCAAATAATCTGTTTGTAAAATTAATAAATCTTGGCCAATGTATCCACCGAAGAGAAACACTTGGCCAATATGCAATGCAATTTGAAAAAACCCAAAAGAGAAAAAAAAAAAAAAAAAAGCTGCTGCTGGCACTCCATTCTGTGCTTACGGACAATGCTAACAATTGACTGCATGTAGGTTAAATAGATGATAGCTGAATGAAAATATCCACACACATTCATCATCAGTCCAGAAAGAAAGATCATTTTCAACCCCAACAAATTGTTTCAATCTGTATATTTTCAGCAGAATGATGTCAGATGACATTGTTCTTAAAAATCTTATACATACATACATATATATATATATATATATATATATATATAAGTGCCCCTTTCACTTTCACCTGGCCAGTAAATGCTTTTCTTTCGTAAGCAATAAGGTTACTCCCCAATCTGTACCTCAAACCCAAGTGAGATTTATGTACATCTACTAGAATAATGGGCTCCTATCCCAACTTGCCGGGTAAGGAGCTCGGCCGCAATCTTATGTTGTATAGTGTATGCATCATCACCAGACCAAGCCATATACTAACAAAGTCACCTTCTAGCTTTTGTTTTCATAGCTCTGGTACTTGGTGATGATTGTGCCCCGCCGCCCAGTGCCACAGCAGCAGATTCAACGTGCGTGAGAAGGTAGTCGTAAATCTTCTTCCGAAGCCTCTCAATGGTTTTGGATGGATGGCGGGGTGTTTCTCCTTCATCCTTGCATGACTCAATATCATCCAACCAGTTATTTACGCCCTTGAGCTGAGTCAATATACCTGCTATTTGACCATTATCTGACAACGACGAGGTATCCACATTGGCATCCAAAAACCTATCCACATATCCCAGGAACCATTCTTGGGACTCCATCTGCAGTTTGTCGGCCAAGCCCACAGCCTCATTGAGACCATTTCCTTTTATCCATTCTGGTGGAGTTTGGGGTGGAGCCTTTTGAGTGGTAAGAGAACCATCCCCTGGTTTGCGAAGAGCTCCTGTTGCTACAAGCTTGGATCCAACAGATGGGCGTGCTTTTGCTGGAGTTTTTGTTGTGGCATCCTTGGAAGAATTTTCAAGGACTAAAATGGGGTGATTAACGGCACTATTTTTTCGGGCTTGAGTGGAAGCTGGAACTGAAGCCGGACTAATTTCTTTGTCAAATACAGCAAAGCAAGACAGATTATTGGTGAGTGCAGCTTGGACCCAGGAGGCTGCATGTTTACGTCTATCTGATGTAGCCTTCAGTGCTTCTTCAGATAAGCAGTTCTCAGACCCTGGCAATGGACCAACTGGGATAAGCTTAGATAGAGAATCTGCAATCGTGCGGATATTGTTCAAGCTTGCATGGAGGGCCAAGAACTGCTCGACAGAAGGTTGTGGATTATCTTCCTTGGCAGTGGAAGCTAGCTCAGAGTATATACTGCAGGAGCAAAATGTGCCAAAAAAATAAAAAAAGAGGCAAAGCCCAAAATTTGAAGTGAAATATTAGTTCACATTACAATTGGATGCCATATTTTGAAATGGGAGAAGAAAAGGCAAATTGATAAAACCAAAGCTCTAGAGCTAGGTAGGATCGCAGATTTGTACAATTTTGGTACCAAAAACTGGTCCAGCGGCATAAAGGTTTTGTTGATGTCTTTTTAAATTTCAGTACAAAAACTGGTCCAGGAGGCATAAAGAATTTTGTGTTCTTATTAAAAGCGAAAGCCTCTCTACAAGCCACAACAATACTACATTTACGGCTGTCAAACTGATGATACTAGTTACCTGTGTAAAAGGCAGCTACATGTTACAATTGTCAACAATCTAACATGTAACTTGATATATTCTGGACTTCATTCTAGCTCAATGAAATAGATTATGCTTAGAACGTCATATAAGCTAGAGATGTAAGTATAATTTATGCATCGCCCATCCAGAGTCCAGATTATGCTTTGAATCGAGTAAAACGTATGACAAACCAGAGATATACTGAAGACAATAAGTTCCAATATCAAACAAACAGAAATCATAGAAATATAGCTACTTCACTGTCACGATTTCTAATTCTCCCATTTGACTGTACCTCAGACATTGAAGTGAGCCCTCTGCAACAGAAGCCTCCAGAATAGCTTCAATTGCTGCTGCTCGTGCAGCTTCTCCATGCCTCATGATTTCCTGCAACAACATATGTGACAGAACATACAGAGAAAATAGCATGAATCTCAGTATCTAATTTAATGGCTCTCAGACTCGACTTGTAGATGAAGCATAGACGAAACTGGATAAAAAAGGCTGAAATCAAAATAAAGATTGAAGATGAACACAACAAAAGGGCAATATCTGCATGCACAAGCCACTTGCTAGTTATTTAATCTTCTACAACTTCATCTTGCTAGCATTTCCCAGAAAATTCTAGCTAGCTTACTTCGCTAAATGTTTCTATAAAATTTGTATGCTTTCAGGGCTCCATGTTGAGTTCAATGGGTTGCTGAGAGCAACACAAGAACATCTGCTTAAGCATCAAATAATTTCTATCATTGAAAAGTTCACACGATCTTTTGAAAGGAAAGGATTAAAAACTGTATCTAAGCATGCAAAGTTGCTCGAACCCACTGTAGAAAAAAAAAAGAGAGAAAAGAAAAGAAAAAAGAACAGGGCTTTGATGAAAGACAGAAGACCTATGAGCCATACCTTTCCAAGCTTTGAAAGAGAGGAGGGGAGTGAATTCCAGGAAACACTTCCCTCGGTCATTCTTCTACTATTTATTGATATCTTGACCAAATCCCCTGGTAATCCATTACTAGCAATCTCTCCTGATGATTTCTTTCGGATGGATGCTCTTGGCTGATTTGATTTCTCTTGTTCATCCAAATGCCCATTTGTAGTCACTCTCTTTGTTGATATCTGACTTCTGTTTTCCTCCTTGGGGAACTTAGGAGATATTAGGGGCTTACTATCATCTCTAGTTGACAACCTTTCGCTCAATGTACTTTTTCTAGGAGCCTACCAAACAAACTTAAAGGAATAAGCACAATTTGAACTGAAAAAACCAAAAAGAAAAACAGCATTCAGCATGAGATTTTCAAAAAAATAAAAAAAACTTTGGGAGTCAGTCAAAGGAGGACAATACAACAGACAATGTCATGAATCTGAGTAGTGTATCTTCCAAAGAACAAAAAATTAAAAGCGACAACCTACAAAAATCCTCATGAGATCACCACTACCTAAACAGTAGCAGAAAATATAAACAACTGAACAATTCCTAAAAGAATAAAATCACTCTAAAA
This sequence comes from Bruguiera parviflora, assembly GCA_019804595.1. NCBI lineage: Eukaryota > Viridiplantae > Streptophyta > Magnoliopsida > Malpighiales > Rhizophoraceae > Bruguiera > Bruguiera parviflora. The sequence continues at coordinate 10,442,546 of CM034047.1, forward strand.
CTCACAGTCTAAAATCATGACAATACAATTCAGGCAAACTCAGAAGCCTATTTCAAGCGTGTCTCAGACCATTCACGTTCCATTAAAAAATATCCATCAATGGTGATACTTACATAAGTACTCCGAGCTTCAGGCTTTATAACATGATTTGAGGCTCTTAATTTTGAATTCTCCCCGCTCTTCGACTCCAAGCTCCCTTCCCAACTCTTCCTCAAAGACTTGGCCCCCTTCTCAATCCCATGAACTATACTCTTAATTACTGGCACCCTCTTCACTGAACCTGGTTTTTCCACCACTCCCAACCTAGCTGATCCTTTATCTAACCCTTTAACCTTTGCTTGCTGCTTAACCCCATTTGCAAACTTCTCAAATGAATTGGGCAATGAATAACTTGATGGAGAAGAAGGAATCAACCTAGAACTTGACTTCAATCTGGTTAAAGATTCCTTCTTCACATCCAAAGACAGCACAGTTTTTGACAACTGCAACTCTGATCTCCTCAAAGACGAGGTTTTCCTATCCACTAACCCTTCCTTGTTGGCATAACCATTCGATCTAAATTCCATTGCTTTCTCCTTCTCTCCTATACCAATACTGCCTGAAAACCCCTTTTTGGTTGATTTTACTTTTTCCAAATGTTTGGAATCTGAACCTGAATCATGGACATTATAGAGGAAACCAGGAGAATGAGTTGCAACAATATCTTCAGGGCTACCTAGACAAGGGCGCCGCCCTGGGACCGGTCTAACCCCTCTGAGAAGGGGGACTGGGGAGGCTGATTCAAGCCTTTCAACATAAATAAATTGGCCCAATTGGATCTTATCACTGAGAATTAGATCATCATGCTCATCAGGTAAAGAAACGTAAGTGGCATGACAGGAATCTGATATCTTGAGATAAAACCCCTGGTTAGGAAATAACTCCCCACCTGCTAGCGCTGGCACAATGCTCACCACCTGCAACAGAGACGATCTGTGCTCACCAGCAACTTTCACATCTGTGTTCATATGTTGCAAAAGCTTGAGGAGCACTCCGGGAACAAGATTTGCCATTTGTTGAAAGACCTTCAATTTGCATCACTCTAGGAGTACCCAGATGGAGATTTTAATCTCTGATATTTAAAAACACCAGAATACAGTTTCTCCTTGAAGATATAGTTGGAAAAGGAGGTGTCTTTTCCAATACAGAAATGAAGAAAAGGAGGTGTCAAGACTTGATCTTGACAGGTTGTAAAGAAAGTAATAACGATTCAGACTCTACAGCCAGATGCTATGTGTTACGAGAAAAGGGTACAATGAAACCAGGCTCAAAGGAGAGAGAAAATGGAATGGCCAAAACTGCAGGATAGAGAATGTTTTGTTGAGGCTTACGGTGACTCAAAAGAGGCCAAATTAATTGAAAGAAACGGATAAATGACCAACCCATTTGGGTTTTATAGCAGAGAAAATGCATTAGTCATGTAACCTAACCCACGAATAAACTTGGGACGTTTTTGAATGAGAATGGAGCAACAATGGTATAAAGCTTGGTCAGGGGAAAGTAACATGTACTAAAATCTCAACAACCCAGAAAAGGAAAAGGACAGCAACTGATTAAAGAGCACCTGTCCTTTTATGCGAAAAAACCATTTAAGACCCTGCAAAACCCAAAATGGAAAGCCGATAAAATTTTGGGAAACTCTAGATAGCTGGTTTTTTATATATATATATATATATTTTGGTTAGTTTTGTATCAGAGAGCTCCGAGGGATCACAAATCCAAGTGAGAGAAAGGCAAAACCTTTTGTCAAGTGGAAGAAGCCAAAAAGAACGAGGGATGCGATATCATATGGAGCTGAAAATCTGCAGGCAACAAGCAGAACAGGCCAAAAAGGAATAACCGGTGAGGGACTCATTTCATGATTGACGGCACATGTGGAGAGAGAGATGGCAGTGACTGACATAAATGAATATTACACACGTGCAGCATGCCAGTATCTCCATGAGTCAAGGGAACTGGAAGGTGACCCACTTCGGCTAGCATCGAGTGGGTCGCAGAATCTCGGTACATATTAAGGAGGAAAAAAGATGGTAAATTTCTGATGCGTCCGAGGGAAGCAACGTGGTCTTCTGAAATCCTGGAGAGGGAATGCCAACATGGCACTTAAAAACCTTTTTTTTTTTTTTTATCTCTAGTTTGTATTTGGACTGTTTCCGTTGATAAATGAATATTATTTTATATATTTTATGTGTACGGGATTGCAAAGGGGTGCATGTGGGTTGTTGTTAGGAACAAGACAATGGGGTGTCGGCTACCTGAAAAGGCATCAGTCTGCCAGCCCTCCAAGGTAGTGGAACCGGCTGCGATGACGCTTGGCTTTGCTTCCCTTTCTATTTTTTTATTTTTTTATTTTTTCATTATCACAGTGTCTTGTCTGGTCTTTTTTTTTTTTTTTTTAACATCAGAAAAATACGAAAATGTCTAGTCTTTATTCTTAACTTGGCCATACACGCATGTGGTGCATAAAGGTGGTGAACCCAATTAACATTGTTGGTAGTTTTTAACAAAAAAATTCCTCATGTTGAAAATTATAAGCAGCCATTTATTGTCTATTCTTATTTTCCTCTTTTCTTCTTCCTCTTTTTTTTTTTTTTCTCTTTTGATGAGGCGGTTTTTTAGAAGGTTTTTGGTTTATTAGTTGGATCCTTCCTTATTTTAATTTCTCTTAGCAACTTCTTTATTTGAATTGTTGAAATTATCGAAACTGTTGAAACCCAACAGAGTTTAACCTTGAGATTCGAATCAATAACATTCAGCAATTAGCGTCTCTTAGTGTTTCCTTGGATAAGTATGTGATTTGCTTTGGATGTTTTATTTAGTTCCTCTTTATGGCGGCCACCATCAGAATGAAAATTGTTAAATTGGGGTTATGGGGTTGGCTTTGAGTTTGTTCTGCCCTGCCCCACTGATAAAAAAGGCTCCACTTCATCCAACTCAATTGTCAAGTTTCACCAACGAGTGTACCATAAAATTTCAATAAATGCATGTCTTCTACGAAACTTTTGTGTACAGAGAGCCCTTGCCCCCACCGAGGTTGGCTCCTCCTCCACCTTACGTGCATATTTATTTCATTACGTGGCACAAAATTTCTGTGATGCAGACTCTATTATTTTTAAATGGTAGGAAAAACAATTTTGGGGGGGGGGGATTTGGATTCGGGATTCAAATTACAGACCCAAGAAAAAAAGACTTAAATTTTTATGGCATAATTTGTTGCTTTTTCTTTCTCTATCCCTCCCCTTTGCAATAGATATCGTCCGTTCCTAACTTGCCAGACGCAAATTTTGTAGAACTTTTTTCCCTGGAGGAGATTAAATCAAAAATTAAAGAGTGACTTTATTTTAAATTCTTAAATATAATAACTAATATCCTGCAATATATTTCTTATTGTTAGAAAAAATAAATAAAATTTGCAGACCTTTTACGCTGCTCCAATTTTCACTTTCCAGATTAACGTACGAGAAGTGGCTACTCTTTTCTTTTTCTACGGCAAGAATATTCGCAGGTCAGTTTTTGCATCAATCGACACTAATTTTATTTTATTTTATTTTTCCTAAATGATCTCAAAGACGCACTCAATCACGATTAACACGGTGATATGACCTCGAAATGTTGAAACTTCATCCACAAGAAACAGAGCACACACTTGCCAACACAGCCAACCCATAGGATCATCCCGTTTTCTCTTTCATCATAGGTAATCATTACATGCATTAAGCTTTGCTTGTTACTCAATAATCATTAGCAACAGAAAATTCGAGGAAAAGGGGATTAAAGCTGATTGATTTTAGTAGTGGAATAAAGCCAAAGTGGTTGTCGTCATTACGTGCTGTTGTAGAGCTAACCCGAGAACGAAGCAAGAACTTTGGGTAATTGCCCGCACTTACTTACGAGTAATCCCCGAGTAAAAATGTTTAGCCAATCCCTAACCTCGTGTTATAGACAAAATCGAAGTTAAATTTCTGAAAACGACACCATGAAAAGACTTTAATAGCTAAGCTTGAAACTCCCGAATGGTAAGAAATGCACGTCTTAAAAAGGGCGTTTCTTGAAAACAGGCTGTCTCACCAATCAAATTCACAATATCAACGGCATGTCAACGACCTTACATCATTCCTTCGGGCTCGGGGGAACATGTTGGACCCTGAAGCAGCTATGCAATTTTATTTATTTTTTTGTTTTTTCTTTTATATCTTTTCCATTTACATCGTGAACTTAATGATTAGAAATCTATATTCTTAAAACACTAGTGTCCTCTAAAAGACCGTCCGATGTTGTTGGGGTCCTCAGAGTTACTCAGTGGGCTTGCACGGACCACAATTCGGCTAGGATTGCTCTGAGCTGATCGTTTTTTGAATGCCCCCAGTCACTATAGCCCACGGGGCAGTGACCCTCGTTCAGCGTATACGCGGGCGAGGACTACAACATCAACGTCAACCCAATTGAATGGCTGGATATCATTATGCAAATAACAGAGCGGAGGTGGAGAAGAAAAAGAGTGGGAGTTGGAAAATGGCACGAGAACCCTGTAACAGTCTGAGATTAACGAACGGCTAAAGAACTCGTATCCTCATAACAACAATGAATGACATGACAAAATCCACTGAGTGCATTTCAACCGGAAAACAAAATGAGTAAGTAAGAATCGTTGATGTCTCCAGACACATTGACGACGCTGAAGATGCTGCAAAGGTTTTTCACAGCTCTTGCACACTCAAACCTGTAAGCGGAATGATAGACGCCGATTAGCCAAAATAAACAGGTTATTTCCCATTCCATTCTAGAAACAGAAGGCAGAATCAAACCACCATCACAAATGGCTAGCATAAATTATCTGGCAAAATTGGTAACAGATAATCTCACAAAGGCGTGGAAAAAAGTGCCCACAAGTTTTTTATTGTTGTGCATTCACAAGATATTCTTGTTTGTGTAAATAATTATGGTGCTATAATCAGTAAGATACAAACCCTAGATGAACCTTGAAGCAAACAATGCAATGCTACAGTCACAGTGCCTTAATGCCTTGAAAAGCAGAATAACAGAATTAACCTGGAGGAAGAGACTGCTTCAACTTGTCAGCCTTCTCAGGATCAAAGACACACAAAGTGTACAGGTACTTCGAGCAGCGGACCTTGAACTTCACCACGTCTCTGCCCCTCTTGATCTTCACGGAGCGTGCATCTTTCCTTCTAGCAGTGAGAAGGAAATCCTTGATCTCATGGATTTGCTTCGGCTGGGAATTAAAACAAAAAAGAAACTCACTAATCAGTGGTAGATAGCTAAGAGAGCACAAATCATACAATATAAAATTAAGTAAACACATCAGAACAGTATCATCCAATAAAAGAAGTTTTGACTATTTTTAAATTTGGAAAAACAATACCATGTAAAAGCATTAGCATTGGGTGCCACTCGTTGCTTAGACACACGAGAATTCACTAAAATCAGAGTACCTAATGCAAAAAATTCACTGGATACACAGAATAATGGAGGCAAAGTTCATACTACAAAACATCTAGGATGTAAATACACCTCAATTCAATTGACAATTTCAGATTTAACCAGCTGCAAACAAACCCCATTCACAGCCACCAACTCAACTCACCATATCATTCTTTTTTCAAACAAATTCGAAAAAAAATTCACTTCAAAATTAGCTTTCATCTTTGGAAAGACTGCCCCTTTTCAAGTTCATTGTATGTTTGCACAACTACCCATCCCTTAAACCTTAGAACTCGCACGCACGCATATTTTTACTAAATTCACATTGGCATTTAATAAAAATTTTCTCGTCCAGATAAACCAGCTAACCAATCCCAGTATAGAATATAAAACATCTGAAATTGACGCCAAAATACCAAAAATTCGATGTAAATTAATATAAAGACCTTCTGCTACTGCACCAACATCAACCCCTACAGTTCCATCCCCTTTTCTTATGCAAAAGTCCGTGTTAGCAAAACAAAGGTCCACCAACTTTATTCATTTCCTTTTTCTGTAAATCTCCAAAAACTTAACAGCCCAAAAAAGTAACATCCGCGCATCACCAAAAGAAGCTAACTATACATAGCAAACACAGAAATTGAATACATCAGAGAAAACCCATTTGAGAAAAAGAAGTGGAAACGTTCAAGTACACATCTTTCGCTTATCGCCCACAAAAATAAATAAATAAATAAATAAAAGGCAAGGAAATCTTGCCTAAAACACAAAATATACACAAACAAAAGAAGCCCAGATCAAGAATTAAAAAACAGAGCAAAGACATTCATACGAGAATCAAAGAAACGATTCAAAGAATGCGAAAGAGCAAGAAAGGTACCATCTTGGGTGATGCTGTGGAGAGCTTTGACTCTTCTGGCAACGAAACCACGACCACTAAACCATTAGGTTTCCTAACTGCACGCACACACACACGTATTTATATATACATAGCTGAAAACCTAGTTGTGTACTTATTGTCCGTTTTGCCCTCGTAATCTTCTTTTTATTACGCAAGTGCCTCGCTTTATGGGCTTACTACCTGTTGACTGTTTCAAGGCCAAAATGGGCTTCTAAAGTGGGTGCTAGCGAGCAATCCACGCATTAATCGACCATTAACAATTTTAAATAGCATAACTCTCAGAGTATTTTTAATAGTAACACCCGAATTCCATGAATTTGGCAAATGTTAAATTTCAATGACATTGTGTAACCTTTTAAACTATTGTTTGCTAGACATTTGAAATCCCTTAAAAAATCATGAGGAGTACTTTAATAATATATTTGAAAATATTTTATAAAATTTAATTCTATTTTACAATAAATGAAGTAATTATACTCTCTCTCTCTTTTTTTTTCTCTTTTTTATTGGTAAAATGACGTACAAAATTATGTTTCATTCTCACTCATTTTAGTGAGAATTATTGATGTCGTGGCATTATTGTATTTTTCAAATACCAAAGTTCAATTGAATTCTTATAATTCGAAAATTTTAGCATCAAGTAATGAGTGAATGACACACCATCTCACGTTGGCGCAATGCATTGCATTTGAATTTCTCGAAAGTCTTCCGTATAGTGCACGAAATAATTATTTCTTCTTCTTCTTCTTTTTTAACTACTGAAATATATATATATATATGGATTTTTTTTATTATTATTCAACATACCAGACCCATGAAAATATTCAATATCTTGCCGGCTCAGAACTGTGATGGGTAAGGTCCGCAAAACAATTTATTAAAAAATATATATATAATATTAAGATAAAAATATATATTTAATAATTTTGTACATTTAATTCTATCAAAAAAAATTTAATGAGCTTACATTATTTTTATTGAATATAAATGATGTATATTTTTTTTCTTATTATATATATGTATAACATACATTTAATATATATACATTATAGTATTTAAAATACTTTAACTAATTAAATTTTAAAATAAAAATATAAACCTTTGAATTATAATAATAAAAAGACATTTGGTATCATTTGCAATGATAAACTCAACATTTCAATGATTTGTTTACTTTTATACCAAAAACACTCTAAACTCACATTCCAACTTTCATGCTAAATATTATAATTTCACATTTTAATATTTTTTACTCATAATGATATATTAAGATGATACTTTAGTATTGATCATAATCTTACTCTAACCTCCTCCAAACTCCATTAGCAGTAATCTCCATAGCCATTATTTTGCCACGAAGAAAATTACCAATATAATCTTATTTCAGGAGAAAAAGGGGTGGTAAAACCATCTTTAAGGAGACAAAAAAATTTATTTTCATCCTTAAAACGACATCTCACTAATTAAAAATTTGAATTTAAATTTTTAACCTTTATAACTTCAATTATATATATATATATTATATAACTCGAAGTCTAATAAATTATTGATGAATAAGTAAAAAAAAAAAATCACTTTACAAGTCTGATGTGAAATATGGAATTTCTGTACAAAACAAAAACTCCTGCCCCTGCAGGCATGTCACATATCTCTACCCAACTAAACAAGATTACTTGGTCTAAGAGAACTATTAAATGCAAAAAATCCATCCAAATAAAAAGCATTACCAGTAATCCACAATATCAGCTATTTATTTCCTAATATCTCCACAAAATCCAACAAAGTTCCGGGGATGCAAAACAATTGAAGGAAAGCAGAAAATGAAAAACTACTTAACTTTGCAAAATTCTGAACTACGGATCATTTGGAAGCTGTTAAAGTCTCATCAAGAAACTTAAAGTCTGCTTGCATGGCTGGAATAATATTTTGAGAACTGACCAGAGGAGGAGCAAGGGCCAGGTCAAGTTCATTTCTTGGGGAGGTTTCGACGGGAAAGCATGGCATCGACCTGCTCTTCGTTCAACTTCACCGGGGGAAGGATGGTGTTAGCCAGCTCTTCATTCAACTTCACCGGTAGCCTAGGCATCCGCTTAATTAGTTCTGGCGCATCCTTGTCCATGCTGCAAATGAACAATACAATCAACAGAAATTAACTCTGAGAGTCAATTTGTTATAAAAGTAAGTTATCATCTAGTTAAAACAATCTAACAATGAATTCAGTTGGTATGCAAGGAGAAAAATAATAATCTTAGCAAGGAAAGTATTTGCGAGGACGTGGGCTGCTACATAACAAGTATTTGTATGGAAAGAGAAGCTTCATATCTAGCAGTAAATCGAAAACTTCCAACTTAATAGAACTGCTGTATAAGTACAACCTTAAAAATAAACTAAAGCTTACAAAAGAGACTGATGTTATGATTACACAACAACATATACAAAACACTACTTTTACCGTACTTGCTCATAAGCTTGTGAAGGTTGTCACGAGCTTTGGAGAGGAGACGGATGTTATCTTGCAACTGAAAAGAAAAAGGACAAGCCAAAGGCATTCAATCTGATTACAACCAAATCAAGCATAGAGTACAAAAATCGAAGTTCACCCCAGGAATATTGCGTTCAAGAAGGCAGCTAATGCTATTTGCTTTTGTTTGCGAATGCAATGTCTGGTTTCTCTCCTATCCAAGGCTAGGCAACAACAGAAACAAAACAAGTCGTGTTAAAAGGACAAGCTACATCTGTCAAACCCTGCTTAGTCTGCTTTCTATAAAGGAAATGGTAGTCATTAAATGAGTGGGGAAACTGCAGAAAGGGAGGGTTGGGGGAGGAGAGAACTTCATAGAATTAGAGCCAAATATATCTATTATCACATTATTTCTGAATTCAAATATAATATTGCAAAGCTAATGTGCAAATCTCAGGTAAAAAGATCAGTACATTCCCCTGAATTTGTTAAAGATGGGAAGAGCCATTAATATTAACATTGTCTTTTTATCAAGTTACATGGTGTCAAATTAGCCATACTACATCCAATTACACGTGGACAACCCATTACCATCACTTATCAATAGATTCAACTTCATATGGCAAAAGAACAAAAGAAACGAAAAAACAAAGAAACTTTTTTTTTCCCAAGGACCTAATCAAACTCAATCAGAACTTCCCCCATTTACAGAAAATCCAAGCTGGATGATGAAATGCATGGTTAAAGAATTCCTTAGCTAGGTAATCACACTTCACTTTAATAAATGCAAAATAGTGGTTGTCATTAAAAGATACATGCAAGTGCACACAGCCACCTGCAGAGAGGGGGGAGAGAGAGAAAGAGATCATTAATGCATCTATATTTTCTTAAGTTGCACCAGAACATGCAAATTGCATTTCATGAAGTAGTACCCTCTAAAGAGGCACACAAAAGATTTTCTATGGTTTTCCAAACAACATAGTTGGTAGGAACTAGAATACCATTGGTGTTGTGGGCCAGATTTTTCGATTTTAGCAGTTTAACCCTTTTACCAAAACAGATGAATGTGAAATAATGTGACCAGGATACAAGTAATACCTTCATGGTTGAAAGATTTGCAGAAATTTGGTTCAGGGCTTGTGCATTTTGTTCAAGGAGCTCCCCGCTAACTCCACCAAAGGCTGAAAGAAGAAACTGCAGCTTTTGAAGGAGAAGTGCAATAAAAATTGGATGGAAGACAACTTATCATGAGAAATTTAATTAATAGAAGGCGTATTTCAGAACAAAATGTCCATTTCTAACAATCTGCTTAGGTTGCTAAAGGAGTGATCAGCTCACTACAAATTGGCCTATCAGAAAGAGACAGTTGACAATTGCTCAGATTGCAGATACACAAAGCATGCTTTTAAAAAGGGAAAAAATGCTCATTTACATTTCTATATCCCTTCTGCTCTAAACTGAATTGTGACGCATCCATTAAAGGCCATTTGACACAGGATGCTAAGAGGGATATCTGTATCTTAGAAAAATTTTCAATCACCAAACCAATCAAGCACACATTTCCATTCATCAAGTCAAATGACCACTGTAAAAGGCTTTAGAGACTGATAAAGAGTATATTCAGAGATGAGTACAAAGGCAACGTGCATATTTAACAAGTTACACAGAGAAATCTATCAACATATTTAGTCCCATTAATGTGCCCAAGAAAAGCCAAGTCTCAGGATGCAGTTCAAATTTTAGCCAACAAAGAAAAGCTTACTTACTCTTCCTAACTGCAATACAATATTGTTTGAAAGGCTGATCTGTTAGCATAAGTTAATACAAAGTGATTACAAACTAATACAAAATGATACAAGAGCATCAAAGAAAAGACTAAGGCTGGGATGGCTCTTTAGTCTTCACTTTTACAGTGGGATAAGTGTGATTTTTTTTTTTTTATAATCGTGGAGTGTGACTATTTGATAAGATTGCAGGGTCCAGACAACAATATAAGTTATGAAGGGCTGTGATTTAAGTACTATTATAGCCCTATCATAAATGATGCCATAAAGATTTCGTGGGAGTAGACTGCTATCGCTTTCAGAATTAGACAAGTTTATCCGACTAGAGCTATCTCTCTTTTTGTTGTCATTGTCCTATTTTCCTGTATTTTTTGTTTGGTTGATCTTTTGTGCCCCAAAAAGACCTCGGTCTAATGGTGAATACAAGCAAATGCCTGCGCAGAAAATCCAGAGAAAAGACATGCCTAGTCTATGGTACATCTGAAATGGATATCTGTCTGTTGTGATTATGCATCAACAGTCCAACTTTTCCAAAAAACCCCATTATTATGATGACGGAGCTGAGATACAAATTTGGGAAGGAACCTGAAATTCTATATAATAGTAAAAGATGAATTCAGAGGCCACTGACCCCAACAAATCTCATCCAAAATCTAGTGAATTGAAACAGAATCAGCAAGCATTCTATGAGCTAAAACTATCTGAAGCAACACAACGATGTCATCAAAAATCCCAGAACCTGACCTTTAAAAGAGATGCTTCCTTGATCAGTCATCAGAGCTGCATGTGGAGGAACGGTGTGCCCAGCCATGCGCTGTGATGTCTGTCCTGAAGGATCGGTAATTCTTTCCTGAGAAACAAAGTTGGAAAGAAATCTAAGCTTCCATCACATAAGGCAAGCACAATTGAAATTTAAATGGTTGATTCCTTCTATGTGTCAGGTCTTTTTGTGTAACGTACAATGCCATGCGATTTATGCCACAAAAAATTATTCTCTGAAACCACTGACTGCTGCTAGCTTGACAATGACAGGTGTCACCAAATTAAAATCACAGTTATGCAAGGAGTAGGCATCACGTTTTTCCAGCGGGAATTTCAGTTACTTTTTTTTTTTTTATGATTCAAGTATGCAACAAAGATACTGAAGTGAGGTCCACAAATGTGAAAAATGAAAGAAAAGAAAAGACCAAGGCAACTCCATAGCAATTTTTCCACAGGTGAAGAATGAGAATAATCCAAAAATTCATGCATATGACACACTGCATGCCTCATAGCCATGGATTCAGCATTATATTAGCCTTTCTTACCATAAACAGTGGTTGTTTACACAACACACAGAAAGCGAAGAATAAATTAGTCCATCAAAACTATCTCTTGGAACTAAAATAACCTGATTGCCAAATGAAAAGTGATGATCACTGTTGGATGAGAAACACAAAATTTATCGAAATAGAAAAGAATCTATGATATGACCAAATAAACAAAGCAATATAATGCACTGAGTCTTATCATTAGATCATTTTGATTAAAGTAACCAAAGCAAGATCAAACTTGAAGAATCTATAATATAGGAATCTTACTGTTATAACATTCCCATTAACTTTACAAAACAAAAAGAAAATCACGAACCACAAATACATGAAATAGTTCCAACTACCTAACTATGCACACAAATATACTGTTATTAATACATATACAGATATTGAAAATCACAAAGCAAGAATTCCTACCATACCAATGCAATTCAAGAAGATAGTTTGAAAGCAGCATGGAAGAAAAATTGAAGCAGCACCAGACTCTCTGCTATAAGATGCTAGCGTATGTATATCAGTCACCATGCAAGACAATGAAAGATTCCAGTATCCTTATTAAGGAGCATAACTGGGATACTATCATCCTTCCTATCATGATCAGAAATTTCCAATTTCAGTTCCTTTCAAGAGCTTTCCTTTTCGGTTCCCCACCTTCACCCCTCTTTAAGAATACTAACCTAAGGAAAAGAAAAGAGAAAAAAGACTCAAGCCTCCCAAGTGATTTTTTGGGGTATAATGTCTTGAATTTTTTTCTTATTATGGGCATTGATTTCTACCTCATGTATGCACAAGGGTGCATATGAGGGATTGTGTGCATGTGTGCGTTATGAGTGAAAGGGTGCAACCAAGCAAGAAAGAACACAATAATATAGAGAGTTGATGGATAAACTGCATCCTCACCACGAGCAAGGTAGTGTCCACCAAACCAAAAGTTAAAACTTCCAACCTAGAGCTGACTCTAACCATAGGAGTACCCTCTTAGAAGAGACAAAAAAGGGGCAAGTCCATATAACTCCCTACACAATTTAGGTACTTGGAGACCATTGAGAATAAAAATTGAACATGATTGCTTCCAGATTTAGCCGTGCATAACCAGCGAACAGAATCTCTCTTCTCTCCTGTTTTTACTTATGATCAGGCAGCCTCCACATTTTCACCTTCACTCTTATCAGTCCCTAAACTAACATGAACCTAACTCCAGCATATTCTTTCCAATGCTTTCTCCATAAACCAGCCAAAGACACCCTAACATTCCCATATCATGAAGCCTTAATTCACCGCAAACCCACAAGGACATATTAATTTCAGAACTTCCCTACAACACTTTGGCTGATTTTTGGCATGCACTGGCATGGAATGTCTGTAGAATATTGGATACAGAACATCTGACACGTAGCTTAGCAGCAGTACCTCTATACCTCAATCAATCTCAGCATCTCATGTTTACCGGCAACTGAGTGAAATCATAGATAATGAAAGCAACAATACCTTTTTATCTTTGCCTGTTCTTGCCAAATTATCTTCCTTCCTTCTCTTGCTATTTTCCTTTCTCTGGAGAAAGAAGTGGGTGAGTCAGTATATTTAACTAACAATGGTACAAAAAAGATACATACAGTAATGATCAGTGCATAGGCTATCTCAAAGATAACTCCATAAGGAATTCCATAAATGGAACAATTTTAATATTTCATAACAGCACCATTTGGAAACCATGAGCATCAGATTAATTATTTAAACACTGAATGTAGGTTTCAGTTACATTTTGTCAAAAGCTAGATAATGATCACTCCATATAGGAACTACAAGGTCGTCAAGTAGCAAGATGCGACGATATCCAACGCTTACAGTCATCCATCTGCAGCGCATTGCAACTTCTCGGACTGTCTTATTCGGTAGCTGCATAGCTATCTGAGCATAGCACTTTATACTTATCTCTTTTGAATATCTGCACATTTCCATGAGTCAGTCAGGAGCTAGTATTCGTCGCAGGAATTATCTATCATGCCAACGATTGATTTGGCATGAAAGAGACATAGGCAATAAAAATTGATAAAGATAAAAACTATCTGACTGCTTACATGATTACTTGTTGGGTTGTCAAAAAATATATTACTCCCACTTGTACAGAAAAATTTCAAAAACATTTCATTAAAATAAACTGTCAGCGAAAAGGAAGAGCAAGGATAAACATGGCGTTTTGGGACAAATTCATTAGAGAAATACACAAAAATTATGAGAAAATACAGATTACAGCACTTGGACGCAGAAATCAGTTCCAACCAGAAAAATTATATACTTTGATTCCTTTTTCATACATTTGTCTGCAATTTATAGGCATCACAACTAATTCCTGTCCTAGACCACAACCAAAAAAAAAAAAAAAACAACTAATTCCCATGTCCATTCCAAGCCCCCAAAATGCATGGAAGGAGATTATTCCGAAAAGTGAAGATATATCCACTTTATTTAGTTATGGAAACACAATATATGCCTAAGTTTTGGCAGGTGATAGTTCTTATTATGTGAGGCATTATTTAAGCAAGATAGTTAAGTCCGCACAATTTAGCAAATGACAAGAAAGGAGTTAACCCCGTTACCTTTGTTCATGAGAAGAAACGAAATCGAGATACCTACCTAAAGAAAAAATAATAATAATAAAGAAAGACAGTACAATCCTAAACACAGAGACAAGAATCAACAACAACTCAAGATTCAAGAAAAACTCCAAAGACCCAATTCGACAGAGGCAAGAAGGCACTTTCAAGTTCAACAATATATCAAAGTTACATGGTAATTCCAAGAACCCAGTTCAGCAAATGTAACAAAAAAACTCAGACGCTAGAACAGAACAACCAGCAACAAAAACTTACTTAGCTAATCCTCCTTCAAGAATCGCCTGCTCCTCGGGGCTCCAGTCTATGGAGATTCCCGGGTTATGCTTCAACCCCGTACCCGAAGTCCCTGCACCGGGATTCCCACTACCGGGTTTGGGTCCTCTGGACGAGGAAGAAGAGGAATTTCTCGAATATTGATCATTGGTTCCGGGTGGGCTTGCCATTAAAAAAAAAAAAAAAACGAAGAGAACAATCTTTCTTGAAATCTTTAGCCACAGAGCTTTCTATATAGTATGTAAAAGTTCAAAAATTCTCAGTTGGGTTGGGGCCAACTTCGAAGTTCCCGCCAGAAAATGAGAGGAACCCAGATGGGAAAACGGCCTGAATTGTATTTTCTTTAAAGATTGTTAAAGAATTGCCCCAAAAGGCAGAGCGGAAGAGAAGGGATTCTCTCTAAAGACTGTTACTTTGGCACGATCAAGATACAGAAACACGTAACTGTATCCATTGTGTGAGACTGAAGGGAGCTCTGCGAGGAAGAAATGGATTCTATCTCAGCGAGAGAGAGAGACCCGGAGAGAGAAGAAGGGAGGGGGGGGAGGATGGTGCAAAGAGACAAGGAGGAGAGGGAGAGTGGTCCTGGGCTTGGATTTTGCTTTTGTTTTTTCAAGATTGTGATGGTTTCCCTCTTACAGATAGAAGTGTTTGGCGGTGTGGGAGCACGAAGTCGGTGTGACAACATTGGCTTCTTCCTAGCACACACACCCCCCCCCCCCAAAAAAAAAAACAACTCTGGACAAAATATTCCGTAAATACGTTATTTAATAAATAAATACGGTATGACTTAATATTATGTAAATAATATTTATTATTATTATTATTATATAAAAACGGTACGGTCAAGACACGATCTATATGATATAAATCAAATTCGGTAGCTTGGATTCCGAGCGGAACAATCTTAGTGGCAATTCGAAGAAGTCAAAAACCAGAGCCGAGTGAGATAAAAGAGCGAAACCAGAATCTGCCGATTCTGAAATGGATTAGCCGACTCGGTAGTCGAATCAGCGTATGCATCGCACTTTCCTCGCACGCGGGCAAGAGGGGGTCGAATTGTACGATAGAAATTACACTCCGAAGCACTGTCAATCGACCTGTAAGTTGCGTGAGAGGTAATTTCGCAGTCTTGAATCTTCGAAACATAATGGTCAAATCGTAAAGAAGCTAACACAAAAAAAAAAAAAAAAAAAAGAGTTAGGTCTTTCACGCGATCGTCTAGACTCTAAAACTCAAAACAGTTATGGTCGTTTCGTTTTGCTTTTTGTTGGATCGGATAATTTATCAGTTATAGAATACATTGATACGAGAAAGATATAAAATCCAGGTTTTATAATATAATAACTATGGTTCTTTTGATCTTCATTCAATTACACGTTCTGAGAATGAGAGTGTTTGACCACACACACACACACACACACACACACACACACACAAAAAGAAAAAAGAGCTCGGCCGCCATTGTAACGGTCAAGAACAACACGACGATATTCAGTGTAGCATATAAGATACATGCACAAGCCTTTTGGTTGGTGGTGTTATGAGTTCCCATTTAAAGCTCCGAACACACACGCGCGCGCGCGCACACGCACGCACACAGAAGCCAAAGAATAACGATACAAAAGTTTACGCAATAAACGGGATGATGATGGCGGCGCCTTTATGTTTTGCCTTTTTCTCTTCTTTTTGACTGTCAGTTAACGTCCCCCCACCGTCCAAATTTTTTGACCGTACAACAGGACCGCGCCTGCACATGTATACCAAACAAATGCTTTATGTCTTCCATAGACGTCCGGGACTATGTGTTAACGCGTGCCGTTGATCAGACCGTCTAATGAATTTATTATTATTATTATTTTTTTTTTGTCCAATGAAAATGTTACATAGTTTATATAGATATATAAAAAGGAGAAAATTTAAAAAAGAAAAGATTCAAATTTTCTTGTTTTTTTTAGTACAAAATTTATAAATTAACTGGTCTGAATAGCTTCTTTTTTATTTATTATTATTATTATAAATTTTTTATCTTAGAAGAGAAAGCCAACGAACCCATCATACAAAATCAATAAGCCGAAGACACAAAAGAGTGAGATAACAGATAAATACTTCTAAGTGCACAGAAAATGTCATAATCTTTGCCATGTTTATTCACTCCTTTTTCTAATCGTAGCATGCATTTTATTCTATTTTCCACATAATTAGGTCAGATTTTGAGTTAATTGATTCTATTAAAAAAAAAATATATATATATATATATATTGTCTGTCATTGAGTTAGTTGATTCTATTAAAACAACAATAAATTTTTTTTATTAAAAAAATTACAAATAGTATTTAATACCTTTTGAGAGACAAGGAAAAAAAAATCGTGTAAATTTAACGAACTAATTAGCAATTAAAAACCAAAAACGCACAGCTGCCTTGACTCTTGAGCCAAAAAAAAAAAAAAAGAAAGATAAAAAAAGGGCCCCCGGGGGGGGGGCAGCTTGACTCCAACCAAAATAGTTCCCAAGCCAACGGGGAGAATCACGTGCAAACAAATGTTGCTTCTCGTTAAAGCTTGCATAAATGCTTTAAAATGTAGGCACGTGTGACGAGAATGTTGAGGACGCACGGAAGCATGCGTGCCACCGACTTGGACATGGTGAGTCCGGCCACCGACTTGAATTCATCCCCCC
>CM034047.1:10460153-10558474 GCA_019804595.1 Bruguiera parviflora
TATATATCGAACACATTCTTCTTTTTTTTTTTTTATAAAAAAAAAGAGGGTTTAATTGACACCACGTTCTTACATTGTCATATAAATAGTTGACTGGTAAGAAAATGCACACGGGCCAAATATTTCAGGACCATGCTCCCGAAACGAGAGTCCCGCGTAAATTCGAATATGGGGGAAAACGAGAATCAGTGCTGGAAGGTTCGAATTCGGGAAGAAAACATTTTCCATGTCGGGAGAGAAAATGAGAAGAAGAGGGCTTTGTGACGTAACACGGTTCGCATCCCGCGACTGGCTTCTTCTAGCCCCGCTCTGCGGTTGTTGCTCTACTCAAAGCTGCTCTGCTCTGCTCTGCTCTGCAGCCCCGCGTGTTTTGCAGCCTAGTGTGGCCTTCTGTTGTATTATGATTTTGACACGCATACTTCCACAGAAGTTGGCTCAGAATCATTTTCCAGCACTTTTCCTTAAGTTGATAACCAGATGTTCTCACGCTGAAGAGGTGGGGGGTTGGGTGGGTCACCTGACAGCGACGTTAGTGAAATTCAGCCTGCTTTCTAGAGGAGACCCATCGTCATTAAGACTGACAGGAGAATCCGTCGCGATCTCGCGTTGGACACGATGCTTTCTAGAGGATTTTCGACTTTTAAATTCAGTCAGTATCCTCAGTAATGGGTGACCCACCCCCCCTCCCTCCCTCTCTCTCTCTCTCTCTCTCTCTGTGGTGGGACAAAATCAAGAGACTGAACTGAACAGAATTTTGACTCTGAAGTTTTAACTCCCGCTTGTTATTTATTTATTTTTATTTCTTTTAACATAAATGAATGAAAGACGTTCGAATGATTGAATTATATATATATATATATATATATATATATATATATATATATGCTTGTATGAAAAAATTCATGATAACTAAAAATAAACTCTAATAATTATGAATATTTAAATATATTTTTAAATTTTATTAAATATTTTGACAAAAAAAATCAGGCCCTTTTATTATTTTTATTATTTTAATTTATGAAGAACGAACAACCACCGTACCGTACCAGGAGACTTCGACTTGGAGTGGTCTCACGCTAATTATTTATGGGTGCACTCAACGAGCAGCACGCACTGCCGATTTGGAGTAGGGCACGCACGCTGCATAATTTTTAGCCCGAAAAAGAGATGACAAGCCAAGCCACCACAAGAGAATCAGCGCGCTGTACACAAGTTCGAAGGGGGTCCCCCCCCCCCCCCCATCCCAACAAAATGGCGACGGCGTGCCGTGACTCACCCAGGATTTTGCTGTCGGTGATGGCGGCGGCGGTTTCGAGGGCTTCCGGAACTCATTTGCTCTGTCACTTGAGCCCGATGGGAAACATCGATGTATTGACTTGGCACGGCCGGTGAGAGACGTAGACGTTGCCGAGCTGACCAACAAGTCGTGGATGCTGCGTTTTTATGTTCAATTATCCATGCCCCTCAGTACCCGTGCGGCCCATGTTGAAATTGGGAGCAAAATAGTTATATAGGTCTAAACATTATTCCATCCACCTCAGTACCCGAATACGTTCTTGTTAATTATTTTTCTTCTTACAGTTTTTGATTCCATTTTAAGTCTCCAGTTAATTGGCCACGGCGGCACCCCTGTTACAACCTCGATTTTCTTTGCTTTTTTTTTTTTTTTGGGTGGATACACACGAGCACCCTCAGATTGAATGGCCGCACGGATTTCGTACACAAAGAGGTCAACATAATTGTAGTACACCATCCTCTCTAAATGTATGGTACAATGATAGCTGTGAAGGTAAAGACAGAGAGACTAAATACTTGGTAACTTGCGAGAAGTGTTCTCGTGGTTTGCTGATCAGGACGAGATGCACCAGGAAAGGAACTTGCTTGCAACTCTATACTCTCTCGAAATTCAAAAGGAGAGAAGAACAAAAAATTCGTTAGGGGAAACAACGGAACAAAAAAAACAAAAAAAAAAAGAGGAAAAACAGGTCCTGCCATTTAACGATTAGATATAAGTACAGATCAACTAACGCGGTCTAACTTCTAATAAAGGTTAGAACATTTCATGATTTCCTTTGATTGATCCCCAAGGACAACACAATGCAGGCTACAGCTTCAGGAAAAATGCAGAAGATTGGAGAACATAACGCGTACCATCCATGGACGGTGACCATTACTCTTTAGGTGAACATATGGACGGGGGAAGGTGACGGGGGCTAAAGAGAACGTGCAGTGTTAGCAGGCGATCAAACGCTTGCATCCACGAACAATGTATTCACTCGGATAATTAACAAATGGCATGGAAATAATTAAACAATCAAATCCACGGATATCATCCAGATACCATGCGATGAAACAAATAGAAGTGAACTGAGGGAGAATAGCCCATATCCGCCCGAGACCAAAAGACAACACCTGGGTACAGTTGGTTTAACTTTTTCAGTCTTTTATTCTAAACCCAATAAGATTTTCCAAGTTTTCTCATAACTTTTTGGATGCAGAAATTAAGCTGATGTAGGAGCAGGTCAGCCATGCCAAAGCCACTTTTGCCCTATGTGGCAAACTGTGGAAGAATAGCCTACATCCATGGCATACTCTCTTTTGAGAAAATTTGGAGCCGAGGCTGCATTGAATACAGAGAAAAGGGCAGACCAGTTAAAGTGACGAGTTCGAGCAAGCATTTTGCAGCATGCGGATAACCTAGTGACCATATAGTCCCCACCAATGATCTGTTGTTCAGGTAATATCTGCACAATCCAATGTTATAGAAAATTGCTTCTTATTGCTGTTATAAAACAAAAATTTCTTAACAAAGAAACATCTCGTTTTACAGTAATTAAGTTCTCTTCCACCTAATTATAGAGTCCACTGTTATTATTACTCCTTTTTCCTTCTTTAATATTTGATGCCTTTCATTACCCACAACTTTTAATGTCATGCACAAATGGCGATCCAAAGACCAAAGCACGACATATAACAAGGCACAGATGTTTTGGATTCCAAAAACTGCATGAAGCCTAGGAGTCGGACCCACAATAAGCCCCATTTCCATATAAAATTACTTGGTATTTCTAGTGCAAGGATGCATGTAGGAGTGAGTTGACCGGAATAACTAAGCGCATGCGACTCAAATTTACCTCGCATTATTAGGCAATGATGTTGCAATGAAAACGGGAAGCCTCGGTGGAAAGCATTTACCTTTCAAAAGATTCAGAAAGTTAATTGCAGTACAAGGCAGTAAAAAAAGCAGAAGCTCTAATCTTTAAACAACTCCATTCCAAGAGCTCCTAATAACCAAACTTTGTCAAGTGTGACGGAAGATCAGCATCCCTCTTCATAAATACCCGCTCAGAGTGTCAGAGCTGTGCCTCTTACAGCAATTTTTACACAAAAAAGGCAACCCCAGTCAACCTTCAAAGCTGCAGGACTCTTGCTTTTGATCAGCTGCCTCAAACGAAAATTCAGAGTCAAAAGAACAGTCATGGAAGAAAGATTGGCATGTAATTGAATGTCATTGATCAATGTCATTGCCATGTGATGAAAGAACACCGCAGAATGAAGAATCGCTTTTCATAGATTTTATATAAGGAAAATATACACAAGCAAGCAACTCACCATGTAAAAATATTTCTTCCTAAGTTTGATTGCCGTGCGGACACATCTTCTGACACAGATCTTTAGTAGCTTATCATTGAAAATCTTCATGATTTAAAATTTTAAACATATGAGCATCATAGAAAAGACATGGAGCAAAACAACTATATAAATCCTTCGCCATACCATGACAGAGAAAATAATAACCAATGAAAGCAGCTAGAAATTCTACAGAATCCTACATCAAATATTGGACAAGACCTTTTGATTTGCCAAGGAATATAGCTAATTAAGTACTTGCCATCTTTTTAACTCTTTCCTATTCTTCTCAAGTTATTTTCTGCAAGAAGAAATAACCAACTGGATTCACAAACAAGCAGGTAGACTAGGCTAGTAATGCAATTTCACACATCACTTCACTCGAGTGGGAAAAGGTAAGTATAGAAGATTGTAAACAAGTTCAACCCCTCTACAGAAACTAGGCTACGTAAAGTGCACAGATGGTATCAGTCAGTGACAGAAAACATCGAGGAATGATCATCACGTAGAAACCATAAACTTTATGGTAGGCTGTAATTGACCTGCCTTTATCAAATCATCAATTGAACGGGCTTCTTTGATGATTTTCTGATGGTTCCTGACAAGAACTGCTGCTGCACAGAAGACAGGTAACTCATCATGCCCATTCTTAGTGGATGACACTACAGTGCTAATCTGTGTGTGATCGTTTTTCGTGCAGAAGTTCTTTGTCAAACCACAAAAGGGAGGAGATGATGGCGACTTCATTGTAGTGATGACAGATTCTGAGTGCTCGACATTTCCATTTTTTGTCTGGGACCTAGGCTTCGAACTATCATTACCATTTTCTCTGGTTTGTTTGTTCATTTCCACTCCAGAATGCCTTGGAAGATGCACAATCAGTGCCTCCAGGCAACTCTCCTCTAAATCATAGGCTATGGATTCATCAAAAATCAGCTGCTGCACATCATCTGCATCGAGGATGATCCCCTATGAACCAAAGCCATTTCAAAATCACAATAAAATGCAGAGTTATGATTCTCATTGTTTCATGATGCTTCCCATCTCCACTCAATCTTAAGAAACCAAGGTGGTGAACAGAAGTGCGGGCACAAAATCCCTTGCACATTTATGAACTCCAAAATCACATTGAAAAAAAAAATATATATATATATATATATAGGCTGTACCTACTGAATTCTATATTGGCACTGTTCTTCACACGCACACACACAAAAAAAAAAGTTTGATCCACATTAGTTTAAGACAAGACATATTGGAGTCCAAACAGAAAAATCATAGAAACAGAAAAGGAAGAGCAAGATAGGCCAGGCCAGAGCAAGGAAATCCACCATAGAAAAAGGCCGACAATCTTGCCCAAGTCGTTGTAAGCATATACTTATTGCAGAGAATTATCCCACCCACCAGTATAGTCATCCCAGAGGTTCATTGCACCAAGTTTCATAATCTAAACAACTCAACCATGCAGCTTAATACTTTGCTTTGTAGGTCTTTCAAAATGTAACCAAAACCACAAGGTTGAATGTAATTTACATATTCAAGGCAAGAAAAGAACGGAAGAGCACAAACCTCCCACATTTGAAGAACCTCACTGAAAGACATCTCCCGACAGAAGAGCACCATCAGCATCCAGAACACAAAATGAAGGCTTTCAGGCACCTATACGTGAAAGGTGTGCAAACATGTCCCTGTCTGTGAATTCCAAGATGTGCCATAATACTTGCAACTGCTTCATCACTCCTGTTGGTCCTTCCATCTGAAAATTTTCATGCTGACAAGGTGGAAAATGTGTGAGATAAATAGGAACATTATGCTCTCTAGCTCAAATGTCTTAAGACTAGTAGTACCATTCTCCTTAGAAACATTTCAAAACACCAAAATGCATCCGCATCATCCTCAAAGAGAAAAACATAGGGACAGAGCAAGTTGCTCACTCCTAAAATCAAATGCAAACAAAGATGTAAACTTTAGGATTAAAGCTTCATATACAAATTCAATCACCACGAAATTTTTAACCAATTGAAAGAAAAAAGAGTAAGTGTCAAATGTTTCGACAAAATAAAGAGGCAAAGATCCCACAACCTTGACAATAACAAGGGGCAGGATCAACCCAAGCGTAAACAGCAAGTATGTCAGACATCCTTGCTAAATTCCTCTTAACCTCATAGAATTCAAGATGACTATCTGTTCTCACTGTGTCAACGACTGAAAGCCAAAAGGCGTTGTTCACACAGAAGGTTAAATGAAAAAAAAGAAAAAAGGACTATAATTAGAATGGGAAAATCATCGCATATATTTTCTGCCATTTGTCAGAATAATCACAACTAATGGGTTACCTATGCAGTGCAATGTCCAAATCCATTCAGATACCCTGTCTTCGCAAGCAGGCAATCCTCCATATGTTTTTGCACTTGTTTGCAAGAAGGATGTTTGCAGAGCATCTGAAATTCTCAATCCATATACTAGCTCTTTTTCATAATCAACATTAAGGCAACCCAATTTCGGTTTGTGGTTATCACAACAAACCATTTCAATTTCAGATCTGTGATATGAAACAAGAGCAGTTGGTTCACTATTGGACTCCACAATCAGATCTATATTATTATTACTTTCAAAACTGTGCATTCTTTCGTCTTCACATCTTAATTTCCACTGGGTAGAATGTTTGCTTTTATCATGCTCTTCATTATATTCCCCTCTATTGCCAAACAAATCTGTGACAGGCACAGCAGGAAAATCAATGTAACCCTCTGCATCATATTCCAATCCATTAGCTTCTTCCCCTCTTGTTGGTGAACTACTATTGGATGGGCCAGAAGCAGGTAAAACAAAAGAAGAGTCATATGCTGGACTGTCCGTGCCTTCCCCCACACTGTCAATCTCAGCTGAATGAATTGCTAGAACTAGCCCTTTCACATGCATATGATGTATCTGTACAATTAATATTCCAATTGCTATATTGGATGAATTTGTTAGTACCATCAGTAGAAACTTGTCTACTGTCAATGCTAGCTTCCCCTTCCCTATCAATCTTGGAAAATGCCCGCATATCCATGACCTTGGACCCCACAATATGCGCAAGCATGCCAGTTCCTATACTTGAATGCATCATTGGACATTGCTTAATCAGGTCTTTGTACCGTTCCCTGCATGAAAGGTTTCATGAGGATATTCATAGCAAGTCACCAAGATAATTTTTAAATTTCTATGAACAATATGCAAAATAAAACAGGAAATGATGCTCCAATTGCTTGAAAAGATTTTCTTAATCCATAAAAAATAAGTGCATTAGTCAAAATAACAAACCCTTTTATATGCCAATTACTGTACCACAAAAGCATGGCAAATTGCAAAAGCAACCAACATGACAGGACACATATTTCATGTCGGCCTGTACCAGCAGGCAAAGAAAATTCACTATTTCAATTTCCTAACAAAGTTTCATGCCCATGAGAACGCATGTGAATGCAGCTGTCTACAAATGATCCTCCACTGCACCTTCTTCAAGCATTGCATAAAGATACTGCCAAGAGTAACTCCCTTTGGCAGTAACTCCCTTTGGCATCATCAGAAAAGTGAAAACATAAAAAAAAAACCAAACCAGTAACTCCTTTTGGATGGAACCATCTCCTTAGAGACTGAAGGGCAAATATGGAAACCATGGCAATCGGCTTCGAGGAATTGCTTCTTTTGTGACCAAGACAAGTTGTTTTCAATATGATGAAGCAACAAAAATTGAAGAAAAACGGAAAAAAAGAAAAGAAAAGAAAAGAAAAGAGCATAATGGAAGATACTACGTAGGACTAGGACACTCTGGCACAGATCTCTTCTCTCCAGCAAGTGTTCTTTCAAACTTTTCAACAGTAGGATGCCCAAAATCCTCCTATCCTAGAACCTGGTGCCCAACAAAAGATCCAAATAAGTACTTGGAAGATTGCCAACCCCACACCCCCAAAATTTGGCTATAGTCTGGACGGGGGTTAAAACCTGCTCCTAGGCATTCAAATTGGCCTTTTAAAAAATAAATATAACAAAAAAAGAATTTTTTTTTAAAGCTCTGATACAGCTTTAATCTAGAAGGGCCAGAAGGATATTTCTCAGTTGAGGATCAAATACACCTCTGGATTACCAAGGACATCGGAATGATCAGAAAAGAGCAGATAGCAAATCATCAGATCTTCTCTACCAATAGAACATGCCTTCTGTCCTCTTTTTTGTGCCCCACCATATTTATGCAGCTTGGAATTTCATTAGAGGCTTATTGAAAATGTCCGGCCAGAGATATAAGCAGTGAAGGGAAATACATAGAAATTGAAGCAAAATGAAAATCTTGGACCTCCGTGCTGTCCTCGGCAGCCTGCAGTACTGGGCGGTGCTGCTCAATGCACAGCAACCAAGTAGAAATTCCCAAACCAGTGGCTTAGTTGATGGATCTACACCCTATCGTGAAGCAATTAATGCAAAAATCAGAGGGATTCCAGAGGATAATTTTAAGGCAAGGTGGAAGAAAAGGCCATTCCAAATGGAAGCAACCAGAAATGACAATGTTCTCCACACAACTAATTGTTCAGCCAATGAAACAGAATCGGGATGACCGCATGCTGTTGTGGCCTAGGACTATGATTGAATGAACGCATCTTGGACAGGATAGTGCTTTGCCATGGTTGGTACTCTGCAAAATATGCCAGGCTGTACATTGTCCTGGCCATTCTGCCCATTATGGTTATTCTTAGTCGCACAATCAATCGCAATCACTAATTCAAAATCAAACCGAATTAGGGTTACACCAACGGAAGAGAGAATCTCTCTACACAAAGAGATACCTGCCATGAAAAGTCTACACACACACACACACACACACAACTTTTTTATATTTACTTACACCCATCAAATTATGGTTACCTAAAAAGGCTATAAACTTTATAAATTGAACTTAATTATATGAAATTGAACACCTTTAGTTCAAAAGTCTAATTTACATTATTAAAAACTTTCAAGATCTTAAAAATGAAAAAATCACTACATTAAAAAAAAAAAAATTTAGACGACATGACAAAATGGATTTATTTATTTATTTTTTGATAATTACTCCTTCAAGAAAGATTATATGATGGGCAAATACATTCATCACCCTAGAATCGGACAACTCAAAATTTTATTGCACGAGTGTTTGATCTGACGAGCCCAAACGCATTCATATCCTGCGATCATTTGCACCGAATCATTATCACCCCGACACGTCGCCCAGTTCCCGAGACTTTTGTCCTGTCTTTGGTTTGACTTCTTTCGGTGAACTCATCACGCGCTTTGTACAACGTTGTCGCTTTGTACAACGTTGTCTCGCTTGTTGTGCAGAGGAAACTAGCCGAGGTCCGAGGTGGGGGAGGCTGGCTAGGGTTGGGAAATTTCTTGGCAGTTCTCTAAGCAAATTTCCCCTGTTTTCGATTAGGGTTTCTCAATTGGGGATTTCTCTACTTGGTCTTTGTCTACCCAATTTCTGCAAATTCATCCGCTTTTTAGACCCATTATAGGGTTTGCTAATTTGGGTTTTTTTCCCCTTGTTTTTCGTGTACCATTCACTGTAATTGTTCTTGAATCTCGAGTATCGTATTGAAATTACTTTTTTGGCCTTTTTGTTACAACGGACGCGCTATGTACGCTAATACAGATGTGTCAGCGTGCAAGCGTGCAGCTTTGTGTGTAAAAGGACAAAGTGGAGGTGGGTTTTGCCTGGTTGTGTTGATTGAGGCCGATGGACTGAGGTTGCAGTAATTTGCGCAGCTTTTTTGGTTGGAGACTCATAATTATGGAGTCCATCTCCTTGGGATCAGGTCCAGAGTTTGTTTCTATTTATAGTAAGTGGATTACTGTTAGACTGCTTGTTTGGATCGATATGGTAGAGTTTTTAGCTTAAAGGGCAAAATTTTCTTAGTTTTTGTTGATTGGGAACATAAAATATGAGCATAAAAAGTGGAATTTTAATCAACTCAAAGGTGAAATTCGAGGATATTGACAAGCACTTGATTGACTGTGTTTGGGAAAGGACTGATTAGAGTGAACTTCTGTGGGCAATACCATAACATTGTTTGACTTTGGTTTGGGGGAGTGGGTTGTTTTCTATTACATCAGAATGGAATATTCATTCTCGTTGAAAGAAGATGGTGCTACGAGGAATTCAACATTTCAGGATCCATTCAACAATTTTCCCGAGCTTATGAACTTTGATATGTATGCTGGATGGTGCAATAGTCCATCAACGATGGATCACATTTTTGGTTCATATGGGACATCACCTTTTCAATCCACACCATTTACTCCTCTTGATGCATTGAACTTTGGACCGGAAGCTTTTGCTGTCTCTCCTAGCGGTGATTCTTTAAATGCTGCTGCAACGTCTTTCAGCTGCGGAGACAAAACTACCTCCAATTTTGGAAATATGTCAGATTCCACTGAAGTGGAGGATCCTGCAGCAAGACAAAATATTGGTGCTCATCAGCCATGCAATATCTCAAATGTAACGAATTGTATGATTGCTCGGCCAGTTGGGATGTCTCTTGATGAGAAAATGCTAAGGGCATTATCCATGTTGAAAGAGTCTTCTGGAGGGGGCATCTTGGCACAGGTTTGGGTTCCAATAAGGCGTGGAGCTCAATTTATTTTGAGTACTTCTGAGCAACCCTACTTGCATGATCAGATGCTTGCAGGATATCGTGAAGTGTCCAGAGCATTTACCTTCTCTGCCGAGGTGAAGCCTGATTTTCCACTGGGACTCCCTGGTCGTGTTTTCATCTCAAAAGTTCCAGAATGGACTTCAAATGTAATGTATTATAGCAAGACTGAGTACTTACGGGTAAAGCATGCAGCTGATCATGATGTCCGGGGCTCTGTTGCCTTGCCAGTCTTTGATCCTGATGAGTCGTCCTGTTGCGCTGTGTTGGAAATTGTCACAAAGAAGGAGAAACCAGATTTTGACTTAGAGATTGAAAATGTTTGTCATGCACTCAAGGTTGGGTTTTATATATCGTGTCATCTTTCCCTCTTTTGTACCTCTTTTCTGTATGTACTTAGGTAACTGACTTAGCTACTGTTGCTCATTCTGAATTTCTCAGATGGGTTAACTAACGTGATCAGAAAGGGAAAATTGGTAGTTTGCTCTTATGTAATAACTAACTTGTCTTCTTTCTAAATTTCTTCTGATCTCTAAGAATTTGTTTGATGTTTGCCGGCTGGTTGTGATCTTTGGAAATACATGTTCAGTGTTTTATCTTCATTTGGTTTTATGAAATAAAAGGGAATGGTAAGAACAGTACGAGGGAGTGGCTTTTACTGGTGCTTTTTAAGGTATGAATCAATCAGAAATTCACGACCATAGAATGATGTAATTTGTTTCAAGTTTATTCATTTTTCACTAGTTGTCATTTTTGTTCTCTTGTAGCATCCTGTCATAGTTGAAGATTACAAACAAATTAGGTTTGAGCATTTACAAGATATATTTGAGAGATCTCTTCAATGACATTTCAATGTTATGTTTAAGGGTTTTGTTGCAAGCTTGCCCGTTTCAGTCTTTACAAGAATTATCTTAAAGCTTTTGCATTTACTTTTCATGGATTTTTTAAAGTTTTTTGGTGCGTGGAACTTTGAAATTGTTTGCAATCATTGGAAAAACCCTTGTAGTGACCATTGTGTTAGTTAGATTTCCATAATTCTTTTGCAATTACTTACAGATTAGGGCATTGGATAAGATTATCAATTCTATTTTGATTCAACTATATTTTCAGGCTGTTAATTTAAGGAGCACTGGTCCTCCTCGGCTTCTTCCTCGGGTATTCTTCATGGACCCATACTCTATTGGCTTCCTACCACTCCCCCCCCCCCCCCCCCTCTCCCCCCCCCCCCCAAAAAAAAGATGGCAGACAAAAAATGAATGAAATGACCAAAGATTAGTAGATGTCTTTTGCTATAAATGCTCTGTTTTTAGGAAACTATGCACCTTTTCTAAGGGCAAATATAATTTTCCAGTGCCTCTCCAGGAGTCAAAGAGATGCATTATCTGAAATAACTGATGTATTGCGAGCTGTATGTCATGCACATAGACTGCCACTGGCTCTAACATGGATTCCTTGCAACTATTCGGAGGGAACTGGGGAAGAGGTTGTGAAAGTACAACGCATCAGAGAAGGTAATTCACAATCTAATGGGAAATGCGTGCTATGCCTTGAGCCTTCAGCTTGTTATTTTAGCAATGGAGAAATGCAACGGTTTGTGCATGCATGTGGTGAACATTATATCGAAGAAGGGCAAGGTATAGCTGGAAAAGCACTTCAATCAAATCACCCCTTCTTTTTCCCAGATGTGAAGGCATATGATATAATTGAGTATCCACTTGTGCATCATGCACGCAAATATGGCCTGAATGCTGCAGTTGCAATCAGACTAAGAAGCACCTATACTGGTGCTGATGATTATATATTGGAGTTCTTTCTCCCTGTTAACATAAAGGGCAGTTCAGAGCAGCAACTCTTGTTGAACAATCTCTCGGGTACCATGCAGAGAATTTGTAGGAGCTTGAGAACAGTTTCAGATGCAGAATTAGTTGGAGATGACGGTGGTGAAGTTCAATGTCAGAAGGAAGCAGAAGCAAACTTTCTATCAGTGCGATCATCAGAAACAAACTTGAACTCTATTGAGAAGTTGCCTTCCAATGTTTCTAGCTGGAAAAATGATGGAATAGAATTAGTTGGTCCTCAGGAACAGGTAGTGGTTCCAAAACCATATGAATTTTTGGTTAAATCTGAATTAGTTTCGTTCTTCACCAAATTAGATTTTCATTATTTCTATGTCACATTTTATATTTTAATGCCTTAGTAATCATGTTGATCCTTTGGTAAGAAATTGGATTGTCAATATTATTATGGCAGTGTGGATACGTATTATAACATAATATTTTCTGTTTCAATCCAGCTTTGTCCACTTGTGCCATTAAAGATGATTAATATTAATGATGGGTCTTCCATGTTTTTCTAATCTTACCTTGTTATAAATGAGATAATTTTGTACAGAAGATAGAGTTATGACTGTGTCCCATTAGATGAATAAGGTGCCATAGAGTTGAGTGATTTGCAGGAGTTGAAAAGACTTGTTTGTCTGTATTTTGATTTCATATTGCTTGCAGGTGATGGGTGGACTGAGAAAGAAGGTGGAGAAGAAGAAGAGCACAGCAGAGAAAAGTGTGAGCTTGAGTGTTCTTCAGCAATACTTTTCTGGAAGTCTGAAGGATGCAGCCAAAAGCATCGGTGGTTAGTTCCATGCTACACTTTGCTGTTTATTGTTGACTATGAAAGCTAAATGTAGATTTCTAATTCTTTTCCAACAAAACTAGCACCCATGAAAAGGAATGGGGGGGGGTAGGGGGTGGGGATGGAGCATTCCCAATTGAGATTTATAATAAAACATCTGTATTTTTATGTAGAACTATGCATATTCTTTCAAAGTTCAGTTATTTCTTCAACAGAAAGAAGTGAATGATAATGAGAGGTAAATGATCTAGAGGGATCTGTTAATTAGCAAGGAAGTTTTAGTCATGACCTTGTGTAACAATATTCCTAGGGCTATAACAGAACATTCAATTTTCTGGGTAGAATTGGGCACTGAGGTCAAATCTGGGTGGGTCTAGTAATTAGTGAGGAAGTCTTGGCCTTATGTAGCAATATTTGTAAGAGTTGCTTCTTAATTATATTGAAGAACCCTTAGAAGAATCTTCAATTAATGTTTGAATTTTGTTCCCATGTTTTAGTTTGCCCCACAACATTGAAAAGGATATGCAGACAACATGGGATCTCCAGATGGCCATCCCGCAAAATAAACAAGGTGAACCGGTCACTAAGGAAAATACAGACTGTGCTTGACTCTGTTCAGGGGGTAGAAAGAGGACTAAAGTTTGACCCTGCCAAGGGGGGTTTAGTGGCAGCAGGTGCTACTGTTCAAGATCTGGATCCTCAAGAGACTTACCTAAAACTGGAGAAAAATTTACCTGCCAAAATTTCTGAACCAGTCACACAGAATAAAGTTTCTTCACCTCCATTGTCTCTTAATGATGAAGATAATTCTTCAGTTAAAATTGAGGATGAGTGTTATGCCAGTGCACAGCAGGAAGTGTTGCCAAAGTCAAGCATACCTGTTAGTGATTGTAGTGAAGTTTCCAAGTTGGCTTCAATAGACACTGGAATATGTCAGCAGAATAGCCTTGGCTCTGGACCTTGGACTTTTCTTGAAAATGTCTCTATAGGCTCTTGTTTTTCTGAAGAAGGCAATAGAGG
This sequence comes from Bruguiera parviflora, assembly GCA_019804595.1. Taxonomy (NCBI): domain Eukaryota; kingdom Viridiplantae; phylum Streptophyta; class Magnoliopsida; order Malpighiales; family Rhizophoraceae; genus Bruguiera; species Bruguiera parviflora. The sequence continues at coordinate 10,474,100 of CM034047.1, forward strand.
GGGCATGAACAAAGGCAGTTTGAAATTAGAGAATTCAAGCTCCCAGTTTCTGTCTCGGGAAACCAGCTCTTTGGCTGTCACTGGTAATGAGATGGATGCCAAAATGGAAGGTGATGATGGGGCTGTGGAGCGCAACAAACCTACTTGTTCAAGCTCGACCGACTCATCTAATGGTTCTGGTTTGATAATGCATGCCAGTGCATCAAGCTCCTCAGGGTTTGAGGTGAAGCATCAAAAAGTCAAAGCAAGCAGTCGGGATTGTGGATCAAAATTAACTGTGAAAGCTACCTATAAGGAAGACACAATACGATTCAAATTTGAGCCTTCTGCAGGGTATCTCCATCTGTACGAAGAGGTTGCAAAGAGGTTCAAGCTGCAAACTGGGGCTTTCCAGCTGAAGTATCTAGACGATGAAGAAGAATGGGTGTTATTGATGAGTGGCTTTGACTGGCAGGAGTGTCTTGAGATATTGGATTATACTGGGACACGTCGTGTGAAGTTTCTTGTCCGTGATGTGCCTTTTGCTATGGGCAGCTCGGGGAGCAGCGACTGCCTTTTGGCCAGAAGCTCCTTGTAATCAGGTAATGCTTACCTGCGGGCAATATTCAAGTCTGTGCTTTCATGGGTGAGGCTTGATATTAGGCAAGGCAGGAATCAGAATGGAGGCAGCGAATGACCAGAGACCCCAGAAATACAGCTTTTTCCGCAACTGGTGGAGATGATAACTGGGATATTGTTCTAGCGGATGGGTGGGTAGTTATAGGTTTGCATATGCACTAGTTGTATCGGCAATCAAAGCACTAGTTGCGTGTTTCTGTAGTGCCTTGGTCTTTTAGACCGTATGGTGATTTATATACGAATTGAGAGTTAGAAATTTGGAAGCGTTTGGTGGTAAAAGAAACTTCTCCTCCCACTCCAAGTTCTCACCCTCTACATGTTACGATCCTAGCTGTGCACGGTATGGAATCCCAATGTGGGCTTGTATCTCACATTTTGTGATTAGCATAGTAGCACCGAGCAGGTGTTTTGGTCTGGAATAGTCGCTCAGCTTCTGAGAGATTTGATTTGGGTTGCCACAGGCAGCTACCCCGAGGAATAGACCTTCTCTCTTGGAGGTTGATTTTCCTATTTCCCTAACCCCCTATGAGTCAACGACCCTTTTTTCCCAGCCTATGCCTGAATTAGGGGAGAATAATAAAGAAGAAGGGGATGAATCAAGGAGATTGAGGGGGCATTTCAATAGCCACACCTAAAAACTTTGGAGATTTCTGAAGTCAGTGTCTTGAGAAATTGTGTGAGATAATACTATTATGCAACTCTAGATGTGTCTGGTAAAATAGAATCACTTTCAGAAATTATTTAGGTAAATTTAATTCCACTATTTTAGTGCGAATGAAAACAGGGGGAAAAAAGAAGTATGCGCTTGTGTGTGACCCCTAGAGAGAAAAGGGAAGACTGAAAGCAAACCGATCAACACCAACAGAAAAATTCTCAGCAATTAAAAAAAAGAAAAAGAAGAAAGTCCCATCTCTGAAGTTTCATAACAAAATCAATCAAAAATTAGATGGAGGAAAGAAAGCCGAAAAACATGCCAAAGAATAAAAGGAAAAAGAAAATGCTATACATGAAGACTACTCAAATATACAAAGTAGAATTCCCACACAAAGGGTCTACTTTCGGAGGCACCTATCTCAAACCCAGTCCAATCCTCAACTAACTTCTTCAGTGCAACAATGTACCAAAAACCAAGAATGAAAAAATTGGTGCCACCAGCTCCAACCCAGTGCCACTGCGATTGCCTGCATTATAGTTGACATTATTAAAAAGAAAAACAAAAAAAAAAAGATACTGAGAAATAGGAGATTTAAGAAATTTAACCGCGAACTAAGGACATTTTGGAAAAATACCGACTGAAACATAGAAGTAACTTTATCCGACAAAGAAATTTAAGCATAAGCCATTCTCACAATGCACACATTTGGATTCTCTAGCCTTGATGTGCACAGGGCTAACTAACGGTTGAGAAGCCTATGAGCTGCATAAGGCAATGCCACGTACCAGCGTTTTTTAAAGTGTCTGAAGTTGGCAAGGCAGGCAAGGACATCTCTGCAAGATAAGATGCTAAACTGTTAAGGGGCACTAGCATGGTAAAGCACAACATAAGCAAACTTTATAATTAGGATCTAAATGATACATTCAGTTAAAACCAGTAGACCAGGGACACATATTGCTGCTTGTTGATCCATTACCTGGAGCACAAAGAGACAAGGATGACATGGAGGCAGATGATGGCCATGGAGCTGCAATGTTGTCAGTCAAATCACACGTAAAGCTGAATCCGGTGGCATTGTCGAATACAACATCCACAGGCAAGCTTCGCAGTAGACACCCTATTTTTGAATGGAGAAAACAATAGACCAGTCATTCTCTCTTTCGAGGGAAGACTAGGTTCAGAAATGCTAGCATGCACCTCTGCGTGCTTTTTTTGCTATTTTTATTTCCAAACAAGGGCAAGACTGTAAACAGTTGACTTTTCCCAAGCCCCATGGTGTGAGAAGCCTCATGCACTAGAACACCCCTTTTTTTTCCCATTTTTATTTCCAGTGCAGTCAAATGAACAGAGTATAATTTTAATGGCCAAAAAAAATGAGAGAATGCAAAACCACACCAGACTCACTATCAAATCTTGGGATCATGTAATTGAGATGATTTTATTTGACATATGAAACTGAGCATAGCATCATGGAGTAACAACAAAAAACCCAGAGATTTTGGGTGGCCAGTGGACAAAAATGAAGAAACAATTGTTAAAACATTGCTCTGTGCGAAGTCAACCATTGCTCTGTGCAAAGTCAACCATTGCTCTGTGCCTTGATCCCAACTTTAGGGACTGGCCAAAAGGTGCACTTTTCAATCATGATGCAGGCATTCATGTCTTACTCTCTAACCCCTGGGGGGGGGGAGAGAGAAAGAGAGAGAGAGAGAGAGTAGAGATTAGAGCAAACCTTGTTGTCCATATGCTGCAACCCCATTGATCCACACATGAAATAGATATACAATGTCAGGTAATCAAAGGACGGAATTAGGCATAAAACAAAACACGGAGAAAGAAACTGAACCTTGGATACTGAAATCCTTTAAGTCAATGTCACACAGCTCATAAACATTTGCCATGACACCACCCTTCCGTAGCATGGACCCAAAAACTGTTGCACAGAGTATTGCTTGTTTATTTGTAATTAACATTTGCTTCTGTATCCCTGCAATATAAGTATTAAGCGAGCTGCAGCATGATGGACTGGGTGCAGCAACATTGCGACATGCTTTAATTACTTCTGAAGGCTCAGTGAAATTCAATGGGCACGCTGCACAAAAAACATCATTAAAAAGAAGTATCCCAACAGTTTGCAAAACATCTATACAATAAAGGTTGCTATCTTCCAATTTACAAGAAAAAACCCCAACACATCAAATAACACAGAAAATTATGAATAAAAAGACATAACTAGTAAGCTAAGCTCTAACTTAAATAATAACAACATCAAGTGAGAGATGCCAATGACACAATCACATTTATCTTAAAAACTCAGTTAATCTTGATTTATATTTTCTATATGTTAAAGGCTGGACTTCCAGGCCTCACTTGCCAGACTCAGGGGGGGGGGGAAATATCAAAGAGGCCACAGATTTGCTGCCGCTGTCAGCATATTTTACAGTTCAATGATAATTCTGAAACTCAGATAAAAGAATATGTAAAATTCTGTGCCACATTCCACAACATCCCCCTTCTCCCCGCCCTTCCCCCCAACCTGTGCCCCCCTCCCCAACCAAAAAAACAACCGAGGGAAAAACATGGGAAATATTGACCAAGAAAAGAGAATCTGGAAAATATAATTATTGGGCTAATCACACTTGCCCACATTTTCAACCCTCCTCCTTCAAGAATAACACAGGCAAACTTCACAAGAAGAAGCAAATGGAGCCACCAGAGACATGGAAATAACTCTGATGAGCAATTTATGAAAAAGAGTACTACTAGAAAGGGGCAAATATCATAAATAGAAATTCAATGGGATTAAGCACATTACCCTTGTTAACTTTACAAGCAGATAATATTCGAAATGCAGAATTGGCAGCATCTGCTGAGAGCTTTCTGGACAGATAAGAAAATACCACCCCTTTACAGTCATTAAGAGCATCCATATGGTCAGGCTCGCTCACATCTTTATTGCCAATGATTCCCAACTGCATTCGTGAAATCTGAAGAGCAGCTTGTACAATTGCAGGTTTGCAAATTGGCCTGCAACACTCTTTAAGAGGATCAACAACACCACAGGCTTCCAGCAACTTGCTTGTATTCACTATCTTCTCAAAGTTAACAAAATCTGTGACTGGACATGACCCACCAGTAAGATTTGATGATTTCACAGAGCAAATTGTAGGTATAGTGCTATTGGCCCCCCTGCTAGATAGGATACTAATGATATCTGAAAAACAATCATTGGCAACGGCACTTTGCAAAACCAACTGATTAGAGTTGACGTTGTAATAACCCTGGAAGATGTGGAGCAAACTACCAAGCTGTGGACAACATATTACATTTCCCACAAGTCTTGCCAAAGGTTGGGAGCAATCAGATGCCGTTTTGTCCATTATATTTGACATAGCAGAGAAATTTACAGGGCATTTCCCACTTAAATTGGGTTGATATGTGGTAGGAAACCTCGGGTATATAGGTGACATAGATTCATCAGGATGAGGGTAATGCGGGAAGGCTGCAGGTGATATTTGTATAGGATCAAAAAGTTGACCGATTGGTGAATTAGATAGCTCAGTAGATGAAGATATGTGATTGGGATCAAACAGTGCCTGGACATCTTGAAAATGGCAAAGCCAAATGATGAATAACAGGAACTGCAGGCACTGTGAACCTGCAAACGGTAACAAATATAAAGCAGCCATCAGCATCAACATACATCATTTCCATGGGCAAAGATCACAATGTTGAAGGTGTCAGAGGGAGAAGAACAAACAGAAAAAAACTACAGCTTGTGTGTGTGAGAAAGGGAGAAGAAGAGAGGTGACATTGAATTGTCTGAACAGACAGCATGTATTAACAGATTTAATAGCTCACCCTTAAGTTGACTAACAGTCAGAAAATGCTCCATATTCTACTACCCTTCTGGCACCATTGAGTTTCACAAACAAAAATCCTACAGCACCAAATTATGCATGCAAAAGCTTCCCAAAGAAGTGCAGCAAGCCGGGAAACCTGTAGTTAGGAGAAAATCTTATTACATTCAAAAGCACTGACACCACCCAAAATCTTCGATCTGTTAAAAGAGAAAATAAATTTCATAATACAAAGTTTATTAATATCAATAACATCTTTCAATAAGAAAAAAAAGTTGGTCATGTCTAAAGTATTGCTTCCCAAGTTTAAAGCACCTCATGGAAAGTTGCCTAGAAAATCTCAAAATGCTAAGCAAACTCAAGCAGCCCACGTTAAAATTGCTCATACCCAACAAGAAAGCCCAATCCCCTTAAAAGCCAGACATGTAATGCAATATAAACATGGTGGCACATGACTGCCTGTTAATTGTTTCATTCTAGGAACCAACCAAAGCACCATGAGCATAAGGACTTTCACCCTGCAAAACTTTTAAACCAAGAGATAAGTTCACCAAACTCCAAATAAAATACACTCCACAAACAGTACAAGGTATTACCACTACCAATCCCTTGGCATTTTCCCATTTCAATGACACATTATGCTGGTTCTAGGATGTGCAATGTTGTCTACCATTTGGGAGACATGCAAATAAAAATGTATTTGTCATCTAAGCTCAAGAAAATCCGTCCTCGGAACTTTTTTCATGTGAAAAGGAAAAATTATCAATTCCACAAAAAGGAAAGTCACCTATGCACCATAGATGTACAATGGAAAAAGAGGATCTCTCTAAGCAACATATTCATTCTCTATGCAGTATTTCCTTTCTCTCTGAAAATTCGTTAGAAACTTAATACACATGTGAACGTGTACGCATTTGTACTCTCCTGACTTCAGCTCTATAATTTCAAAACAGTTATGCACATAGTTAAATTTCCCTGCATAACGAAAAGAAAAAAGGGAAAACCTTTAAGTAAACTCCCACTTGATGAATTTGTGCTCCTAAACAAAAGATAGCAACTTTCAGACAGACAAAATATTATTAAAAGAAAAGGAAAAATCTTTGCCATCCAACCATTACATTATCCTTGAAAAAGAAGAAAAGTTCCGAACACCCTTTTCTCTTCCCATATTTACCCAGCTAGCAAACAGAAAAACTAAACATTCCCAGGAAAATGACGGAAAAAAAAGCACTGAAATCCAAACCAAGCCACTTACTTAGTTCCATTAACAAGCTCAAACACGCAAATCAACACAAAATCTACACCTGCAACTTCCATTCCCTCCTCATTCTCTCATTTTTCTCGGCTACCAAACAAGTAAAACAGAAAAAAAAAAACTTTTTACCTGAGGAAGTTGAGCCCATGTAGCAAATCAAGCTGAAACCACAAATTCAGAAGATGGGTTTGGTTGATCCATTAAGGTAAAAGCAGGTTTTATACAAAAATAAAATAAAATAAAGATAGAAATTGGGCTTGCTTTGAAAACCCTAAATCAGAGTCCTTTTTAGCTCTCTCTCTCTCTCTCTCTCTCTCTCTCTCTATCACCCAGTAGAAAAAAGTAGTGTCTCTGTGATTTTGTGAACTGGGGTGGGGTTGGTGGATAAAGTAACAAGAAGGAGGACCTAAACTTGACCTTTTTGTGCAGACTCGGTTTTACCCGATTTTAAACCGGCTCAGTAACCGACCGAAAACCGACTCTGAGCCCATTCATAACCAGGCCTCCTCGGAAGGGCCCAGAAAGGTAACCCCATACGTAGGACCTTAGAACGACGACAGCCATCTGTGTTCCTTGTCCAAAACGGACACCGAGCGTCTTGGCAACCCCCCCCCACCAACCCCCTTTTATTTTTTCGATTAAACACTGGTTTTTTTTTTTTTTCATGGCCGTATATCGATCGGCTTGCAATATTCTGCTTGGGTATATGACCCCAAAAAAAAAGAATGTATTTTTTTCGAAGGAAATAAAAAGACAGAAAAAAACAAACCTTAAATACTCAATTTTGAATTTTATATTTTTCGTCGAAACGTCATAGAATCTACAAAAAATACATATACGAGAGGACGTGCAGAAAAAAGTATCATAATTATAACATTAAGCATGTTCAACGCATTTATATATTATTATACAAACTCTCTGTTTTTTTTTTTTTTGACACTTTTGTTGTGCAAATTTAATAAGAATTATTTAGATGTAAGAATATGAAAAGGGTATTTCTGTAATTGTACAAGCATAAAAGAAAAAATCCTTTTTCAATAATTTTCTTTTGTTTTACCAATTAATTTTATTTTAATGATATAGAAATTGTTTCTAAGAATAAAAATTTTAAATTTAAATTTCATTAGAATTAATTAAATAAAAAAATATTTATAGATACGTATTTTCCATCGTTTTTCTCTAGTTTCCTAGACCAAAACATGAAGAGGAGTGAAATTTCATACTCAGAGCTTAGGAGATATTTCCAGGCATGTGATTCTGAGTCTTAAGGAAGGAGAAAAGGACTGAATAGACTCATTCTCCATTGCGCAAAAACAACAACAGCACAGAGAAACCAAAGCCATGAAGAAGAACAACAACGACTACAATAATTCGAGTTTGGATTCAAGATTCAGCCAGACCCTCAAGAACGTCCAAGGGTATGTCTCAGAAATTCCCTCTTTTCTCTCTCTTTGCTTTTCGAAGTTCTGATCTTTTAGTTTGGATTTAGTTGACCCATTTGCGAGATGCTTTCAATCTCTCAAATTCTTATTAGAGTTCGGCGTTTGAATTGGTGGCTGTTTCATTTTTCACTTTTTGTTGGAAAATCGGCTTCATTTTATACGCTTGAATTGCCCAAGGGCTAGGATTTACCCTTTATTATAACTTTGGACTCCCGCAGTTTACGCTTAAAATTTTGACAACCCATTTGCATGAATATTCTTATCACTTAATTTAAGAGTCCTTTTTTTTTCCCCCCAGTGAGGATTGCATCATTTGGTTGTTTGAAACTTTGAATTCATATTGGATATTGTTGTTTGTAGGAGGTTTTCTTTTAACAAACAAGTACGTTTCCTTTGTCTGAAAAAGTTTAAATCTTTATCTCAAGCAAGGTTGCTTAAAGGGCGGAGTATCCCCGGTAAAGTTTTACTGACCAGGAGGTCAGACCCACCAGAGGAGCCAAATCATTCTCCCAGTTTTGGAAGGAATCTCTTGGAAAATGATGCTGGCACAAGTGATCGAATGGACATGTCAAGAGAGGTGATATTGATAATTAATATCATCTTGTGAATTGTTGTCTTCTGTGTACAATTTAATTTGTCAAAGCTAGCAATAGAGAATTCAGATGAGAGAATTCTTTATCCTATTCTAGGCAGAAGTCTGGAGTACAAACAAGCCAAATGGCATTCCAACTGCAAATAAGTTAAAAAGTACAACCTCCAATATTGAAACTACGTCCAAAGAAGTTCACAAGCCTCCCATAGGTGCCAGATCTACAGATTCTGCAAGAGTTATGAAGTTTACTAAGGAGCTATCCTCATCAACAGTCGTGCTAGGTACTTTGCTTCACATTACATTCTTGATGCTTATATGCACTATTGATGGAAGTTCGAAATTGAAGATAAGATGGGCATACTGCAAACCAAGCAGAGCCTTACAATGACAAGCATCTGGAAGCCTATAGCTACTAAAAATGGATTTGCATGGCAATCTCAAGTCAATTTTTGGGCATCTACTTCTCTCTTTTTCTCCTTTGCAATTGTGCATTCGCAGTATGCTATTATCAACAGTGGCTTGTGTTATGCAATTCAGATAGTTACTTTAAGTTTTTGGCTCTGAAAATATCCCCTCACAATGCAACTTGCAAATTTTTCTTGATAGCAGAGCAGCTTCCAAATATTTTTCCCAGTGATTTTTGAGACCTAGGCTTCATGTGTGTCTGTCAGTCTTACAGTTTTATTATTTTAGCGGAATTTATGGACTATAATGCTACCCTTCTTTCATTAACCAAAAAAGAAAGAGGAAAAAGTGACAATCCTCCTTTTAATATTTCTTCTAAAATTCCTTGTACAGAGAGGTTGCGAGAGTTAGCTTGGAGTGGCATACCACCATATATGCGTCCCACAGTGTGGAGGCTTCTCTTGGTAAGCTTGATGCATCAAATATGGCTTAGCATTTTCTGAAGCACTTCAACAATAAAATTTTGATGTCGCACTATGAGTTGGCATACAATTAGTGTCATTTTGTTTTAATTTGAATGCTAAGAAAATAGGATAATTGTCCAGTTGACATTTTGTAACTCTCACATTCTTTTCGGATGAGGTTTATTTGGCAACTACCTATTTTTTGGCTTTATTGGTTTTTGTTAATTGTTAATGATTGTTATGGTCACAATTAGTACCTATCAGTATTGATATCTCCTGTGACATATCAATTGTCAACAGCACTAGTGCATCTTAGAAACTTGCTCATGAGATGCAGTTGGTTAGATTCCTGTTAAAGGGTTAAAAGAGCATGCTCTGAAGAGAAAATTCATCCGATCACTGGGCTAATCTAACGTGGTCTCTTATACCTCTATGATTTGTTGCATGAGTTTGAAATTAAAAATAAACTCCCAACAGGGATGTGCACCGCCTAATTCAGATAGAAGGGATGGGGTTCTAAGAAGGAAGCGCCTTGAGTACCTTGACTCAGTTGCTCAATTTTATGACATTCCAGATACAGAACGTTCAGCTGATGAGATCAATATGCTTCGCCAGGTACTTCCATTGCTGACTGAACTGATACTCATAGCTTGATTGATGGATGCTGATCCCAGGATGTCAAATTCTTGACTATTCTCTTGTTAGATTTCTGTTGACTGTCCAAGAACGGTACCTGATGTCACTTTCTTCCAACAAGTGCAAGTTCAGAAATCCTTGGAGCGGATTCTTTATACATGGTTAGGAATTATTTTTATCCTTTAATTTTATTCTTGAGGACTTATATTTCTTGATTCCTTTCCAGGGCCATCCGACATCCTGCCAGCGGATATGTTCAGGGAATAAATGATCTTGCTACACCTTTTATGGTTGTTTTCTTGTCTGAATACTTGGAAGGAGATATAGATAACTGGTCAATCTCTGATCTGTCACCTAATAAAATCTCTGAAATAGAGGCTGACTGTTATTGGTGCCTGTCAAAGTTACTAGATGGCATGCAAGATCATTACACATTTGCTCAACCAGGAATACAGAGACTAGTGTTTAAGCTGAAGGAGTTGGTGAGGCGGATTGATGGTAAACACCACTTCTCTACTTGCTCCTTAAATTATTTGGCATAATCTGTTCCTTTAGAATACATCTGTTGTATGCTATATTCTCCTTAATGTTAGCACAATCTCATGTATGGTAAGTTAGCACAATCTCATGTACTGTAAGTTAGCTTGTTTGTAATTGTACTTTATGCCGTTTTGATCAAGTATGCATGTGGCCCATTGAGGAGTCTGTTATTGTAAATGGCTCCCAGAACCTGTTTCAAGGCACATGGAAGAGCAGGGGCTTGAGTTTCTTCAGTTTGCTTTTCGCTGGTTCAACTGCCTCTTAATACGTGAGGTTTGATTCCTCACTCACATTATTAGTTCTCACAATTGTATTTCTGTTCCTGCATGCCAGATTTATCCACATTCAGTTAAAGTTGCACAGACCTCTAGTGTGGTGGTGCCCAAATTTCAGGTGATATGTTTCCACTGTTGCTGTGCCGTTTAATTTCAAGGTAACTCTGTGTTTTGTCTTGGCAGATTCCTTTTCATATTGTTACCCGGTTGTGGGACACATACCTTGCTGAAGGAGATGCATTGCCGGATTTCCTTGTGTACATATTTGCGAGTTTTCTTTTGACGGTGAGAGTCATGGTCAGCTATCATGAACTAATGTAAACTCCTTACAGCACGTTACAGTTCACTCATCCTTCCACATTTATGCTATTTGATTACCATCTCTTCCAACTGTTTCTCGGACAATGAGGAAACTTAGAACACCTCGGCCAGATGACTGAATTGTTTCCGTGGGGACAAAAAGCTTGCGTTTCACACACAAATTTTTGATAGTAATAGCAGCGCTTATGGTTTCTCCTTAATTTCATTAGTGTAACGTTGCCTCTACCGATACGCGCATGACAAGATGTGCCTTTTGTGCTAACTCGAATCTGGTTGTATGGTTGAGTTATCTCTTACCTTCTGGATATCCGGGTTTATCTCTCCTTCTTCTCACTTTACAGGCCACAAAGAGACTGCACAACTGTTACCTAACAGCGGTGTTTGTATTTTTGTTTTTTTCCCAGTGGTCAGGTAAGCTTCGGAAGCTTGATTTCCAAGAAATGGTAATGTTTCTTCAACATCTTCCAACGCAGAACTGGACTGACCAAGAGCTTGAGATGGTGCTTTCTAGAGCCTACATATGGCATAGTATGTTCAAAAGCTGCCCGAGCCACTTAGCTAGCTAGATGAGACGTACTTTCCTCTCTCCATTTACAGTCCGATGCAGTGTTTTTTTTTTTTTTTTTTAATTATAAAACTAATTTCTTCTTCACTATTTTTGATTTCTTCGAAGTTGTTAGTATCTGTAAGTGCATGCCGCCGTCTAATTCCATTGGAAGACATTAACCCCTGTTGCCATTTATGTTGTAGCTTGCAAAATTTTGGTATTTTTTAACCACTACTCTGTACATTTACCATTGGATTGGATGATGAAAAAAAAAAAGCAGCTATATTTTGCATAAGAATTTTTATTATACTATTCAAACTTAATAATATTTCACCTCCTTAATTTTAAATAAGGGAGTAATTCCCGGTAAATGTTTAATACAAAACGATGCCGTATTAGTCACGTGACAGCGGTTGCCTGTCACGTGCACTTTGTGTGTGTGTGTGTGTGTGTGTAAGGGAGTAATTCCCGGTAAATGTTTAATACAAAACGATGCCGTATTAGTCACGTGACAGCGGTTGCCTGTCACGTGCACTTTGCAACTGGCTTCTTGCGATTTTAGTAGGCAAGAATGCCGTTAAGAACAGAGACCAGAAGCACCAGAAAAGCGACACCGGAGGTAGGAAATGGGCTTATCTCTATCGGCTTCAAGGCGCGTGAGGGCCACGCTATCCGACTCGCCGGAGTTCGGCACGGCATGCGACTCCGCCTTCGGTCACTGCCTCTCCTTAACCCAGCAAGCTTTCCAAGGCGTCCTCCCGTACCAACTCCCCGCCGCCTCCGATCGCATCCACGCCGCTCTTCTGCACAACCACCACCCGGTCATCCTCAGATGGGTCCCGTCTCCCCCGACCCGGACCCAGGTGGACTCGGCTCTTCGCGCCGTGACCCGACGACGTCCCAAAGAGAGGAAGGCTCCGGAGGAAGAAGAGATTGTACTCGGGCCGGCCAAGTTCGAGGAGTGGGCCGTGGTGCTGTTTGCGGAAGCCGCGGTGGGTAACGCCGGGAAGGAGGTTCTGGCGCGAGTTCCGATTGGAGTGGCCGGGATTGTTGGAATTGGAGCCGCCACCAGAACCGGCAGGAACTTGGTGGGTGCCGCGATTGGCATATACGCGCTTGGCGTCGCCACTTCCGTCTATTTTGGTTTGTTCGGTTAAAATTTTTATTATTTTAAGCTCTTTTCTTTTTTGTTTTTTTGGTTTTTTTTTTTTTTTTCCCGGAAAGGCCAGGCACCCAGACAGCCACTGTTGATTATATCCTTCAGCGAGACACGTGGCGAAATGTGGGACGCCGATATCTTCGCATCCATATAAATGCTAAAATTTAGGCTGAATTTCGGTGAATTTTATTCATCTTTTTTCTTTCCTTTTTGGGTCTCTATTTCACAAATTGCTCGTATATCTAAATGCACTGAAAATTAATACATTGAAAATAAGGGACCAAAAAAAAAAAAAAAAGTTTCTAATAATTGTGATTACTGTGATTACGTAATTAAGTGTGACCGCGTAGTGATACTCTGACAACCATACTTCAGTACGATCTCCTCAATGTCCTCTTAGTTGCGGCACGACATGGTCATAAGCATCTTCGCCCTTTCAACTCGAGCAGCCCCGTACCATTAAAGTTGTTGCTGCTGCTCAATGTGGTTCTTGCATGTCCCCCAGCAGTGTACCATCCATGTTGTTGCAACCTTCTGATGGGACTTGAAACTGCTGCTGCTGCTGTTCAATACTGTTATTATTGGTCGCCACCTCCGCCCTGCTGCATGTCGAGCAAAACCAATCGAAGGCTGCTGTATTGCTGATGATGCCATAGCATTGGGGTGCATTGTTAGCTTCATGCTTCTCCAATTTGCCCTTGCGTTCGCAGGGAACCCATTCTTGGAACTGCACCCACATTCGATTGATCAAAGAGATTAACCCCCTTGATCAAGATTGTGATCGACTGACTTCATGTGACCGAGCCGGTGCCGTTCTTGCTCAGGAATGTCTGTCTCCTATGTTTGCCTTCCCCCATCCTCCATTGACGCCCCCCCCTCCCAGGTTCCTTCTTGGCCTCTCTCCAGGGCTGTTGTTTCTGACATTCTTCCCCTCTTCGCAATATAGCCATTTTAATTTCAGAAAGCTTCGTGCATCACAGTCCCATGTACATCACGCGCACACATTTCTTTTGTGGGTAAGCTTCCGGAAACAACATCGTGAAATTCGCTGGACCAACGAAACGGAAACACAAATCCAATTGCACTGAGTTTCATTAATAACCTCAAGAAGGTTGCAAAAAGTATGCTTTAGCGAGTCAAGCTGCCATTGGTCGAAAGGTGACCGGCCATTACTCAATACCTAACTAGTTTGGTTTACACTTTTTCTCTTTTTCCCCCCATTTTTTTTGGGTACATCTCTACACTCACCTCACCTCTTGCCATTCCATTTTCTTTTCTTTTCAATTTGTCGAGGGTTAAGTCTACTGAAAATGTAAAATTGAAGTCCGCACATATGTTATTGTCCCAAGATTAATCTTAAAAGTATAGTGTAGTCTAGTTCCAAGGACATGGCATAATGAACGTTAATTGGATCGGAACCAAATTGCCAGCGTGATTTATAGTGAGGGTGTTTGGAACGTGATGGAACACAGCACACAAGATTGTATATAATATAAATGGGACAAAAATCATGTGAGAAAATCGCTAATTCAATTAATATTAATCAGGGACAGTTCGTCTATATATATATATATATAGTAATCGCACAAGTTAAAACAACCATTTGCATCCGTGTTGCCGAAAGCACGATTGACATATTGGGTTGTTACAAGTCATGTCAAAGACGCAATGGACAAATTGAGCTTTAATTAATGTAAAATATTATCTTCAACGAAATTGCATCTTGAATTTGGTTGAAGTTATGGGGCCCAGGGGGGGTCACGATGTGGCAAGCAAGTACTCTTGCAACCAATTAGGTAATTAATTCTTGACCAAAAAAGCTAGGTGAATAATTACCTGGCCACCAAGACATATGTAGGCAAAGCTTTTCAACATGAATCCAATTACATCTCATAATTTCTACGGCAAATTGTCACCCCAGCACTTAAACCCACTTATGCCCAAGCTCTCTTCTTCGGAGTCTGCTTTGTAAAGTTGTTATATTGTAGACGATTCATAATCAAACGAACTTGACCCACCATAGCTAGCTACTTTTTGGACCTACTTGCCCACCAAATAAGTTCAATTATTCGACTGGCAATATCTCTCTCTCTCTAGAGTATGTTCTTAATGCCTTGTTAATAAGCAGTAACAACCAACGATAAACAGCCAGAAAAAAACGTGAAAAACGCGAATATGTATATTTTTCGTGTATGTTTGTGTGTGCGTGTGCGGGTTGGTGGATGGCCAATGGCTATGCTATTTATCTCCGTAAGAATCTCATTTACTGGATGGCTAAAAAGCAGCCTAGAATTCGTGCTCTTTGAATTGCACCGCCTGCCAAGCGTCTTAATTAGCGTCCCCTCAACGGCAAGACAAAATGCCAATTACTGGCCTGTTCGCTACCATTTATTGTTCACTTTTTACCAATTATGAATCTTCTTGGCCCTCATGCTCAAATTTATCATGCTATCTAAAATAATTCATTCGAGAAAGGATTCACATCAGTATAAGAGAATCAGCATAAAATGGATTCACATATGCAACGATTTCAGACTTAATTCTCAATAGATTTCTGTGCATGGAGTACTTATAATCTCGTGTTCACAAATCATACAAGACCCATATGATGATTGTGTACATCAGCATCTCTTTGCATGCCGCCGTGGAAGCTTGCTGTGCTTCACAAAGTATACACAAAGCTTCTGCTTGCCGTGCATCCGAGAGCTACGTATGCCTCCTTTCCTAGATATGCGTATTTCATATCAAATTCTCCATGCAGCTCATCATGTGTGCCGGGTCGTTCGTTTATTGAAACATAATTTCTTAAAAAATTCTCCGGGTTGGCATAACAGAAAATCTGGAATTAACGAAGAATATTTTATAAATTAATGTAAAATAACCCTATTTTTACTTTTCATAGCAATGAGGAGGTCGGTGAATACGACAATTAGAGCTGAGACTGAAAATTTATTTTAGTGTTACGGATAAATAGTAGAAAGCAATCTTTTTTTTTTTTTTTCTTTTCTGAAACGATTTGTCCCAGAAAATATTTTGTGGGAACAATTGATTTTACTACAAACAGACAGACCTAAGAGTAAGTCAAGTTAGTGTGATAAATACATGCATTAGCATAGCATACTCGTATCAAGTAATCCTATATACATACTTGCATTAGTATACGTGGATCATCGCTAGTGATAGAGGATGATCATTATGAAGAGTTTCCAACAGCTAAAAAATCAATGAACGGAAAACCAGATTTTCTCTGCCGTTCTTCCATGGCTTCTTGATCTATCTCCTCATCGTCTCTTCGCACATTTTCTATCACTTCGCTTTTGCTGGAGTCAGTGTTTAGTTGGAGAAAATCATAAAACTCGATGGACTTGTTTTTGTCTGAAACATTAGAAAAGAAAAATGATATGAGCAGTGGAGTAGAATTAAAATCCTTATATATCACACTTGAGATAAAGAAAATAATAATGTTAGGGCTACTAAAAGGTGTATCTAGGATCTTTTATTAAATGGTGTGGTTATTTTTATGATATGCATTTTTTTTGAAAAAAATAAAAATAAAAATCATAGTAGAACGCTTGGTACTCCCACATTCTCTAAACAAAAATCAGATTCTTGTGCTTGTACTTTGGCTTAAAGTCCACCGGTTTTTACCCTAATCAAAAAGATCTGGGGTTCAACTACTAATTAAAGATAGTAATCGGCCTTCATTAGAGTAGTCCCTCGTACCTTATGGCATGTAATTAATAAGAACAGGTTCAATTAGACTCAAATACCCAAAAAAAAAGAAAAAAAAAAGGACAATTTAAAATTTATTGGCTCATGATAATTTTTCTTTATTTATTATTATTATTTTTTTTTTCCAAGCAAGGCTTCATCTAGTAAATCTAGTAATTACCTTCTTTGCTGCTAATAATCGAATACCGATCATGAAATCCTTGGCGGTACTTCCCAATAAAAGAAGCAAAGTTCGTCGCCTGACAAATCATGGGTACATCTTTTTTCGATGCTGGATACCTCTGCTGCTGATGATCGTTCATTAAAGTCTGTTTAGCAATGCTTTTCGCTTGAAGCCTTGATCTTTCTCTTCTTCTTCTTGCCATTATTACATGCCAGTGGTTCTTGACAGCATTGTCGGTGCGACCTGGAAAAAGTCTTGATATCACGGCCCATCTATTGCCATGAATTCTGTGAGCAGCAAGAAGCCGCTCTTCTTCCTCCTCGGTGAAGGGGCTTCGGTTGATTCTTGGATCCAACTGATTGAACCATCTCAACCTACAGCTCTTCCCTGAGGTGATTTACAACTTAATTATGTCAGTCAATTAGCGTTTTTCTCTGTATTATAATTTATCGGGTCACAAATAAAATTTATTTAAAATCAAAATAATAAAATAATTTTATATAATATAAAATAATAAATAAGTTATATTTAAAAATAAATAAATAGAACAAATATTTAAATAATTAATAGTGACATTACCCTATATATATATATATACATACATACACATGCATATACATATGTGTATGTGTATTGCGGTGGGATTGGGGACAAGATCATATTCTGTATCCACAAGAACATAACCCAAATGGGTTTGGGGCATATAAATTTAAGCAGATCTTTAACTGGGGATGGCCAAATTTAATTAGCAATCAAAAGCCATGGTCATGGTCATGGTCATGGTCATGACTGAAAGAGGATGAGGTCAATATGTAATCAAAATCATGCTAGGTTTTGATTCACCTGATCTTCCTCCAAGCTTTACGGCTATGGCGTTCCAGTTGTGGGGACCATAACGAGCCACCAACTCCCTAAGCTTTTCATCTTCAGCTGGCCTCCAATGGCCTCTGGTGCACATCTATGTATGATCGGCTAATAACAAGCAACTGGTCAAGATATGACTCTCTCTATATATATATATATAAAAGGGTGAGTGGATGGTGGAGAAGGAAATAAAGAAGGCTGCAGGTTCTGGAAGAGAATCTAAAGAAGAAGTGGCTTCCGTTAGAGGGAGGTGGGGACTTTTGAGGGGGATCGGAGGAGGGCTTGGATAGACCTCTACCAGCGACTGATGCGAACGTCTAGGCTAACCCTAATTTTTTGTACTGTTACATGCGTGTGCTCTTCTCATGTAGAGAGAAAGAGTGAGGGAGAAAGAGGAGAGAGAGAGAGAGAGAGATTGCTTGGTGGGCTGAATTATTTCGTTCTCCTTTCAACGTCTTTCCATGTTATTTCTAACCTACAACATCTACTTACAACCCACCTTGAACACATTTTTTTATATATTTTATCCCAAACCCCGACCAAAAAAAAAAAAAAAAAGCCTTCTTTTCTCCCTGTTATTTTTATTTGTATTCTCTTTTTCTACTCTAATTAAGACGCTTAATCCCCTCGGATGTGAAGCTAATATGAATGAATAGAGAGATTACCATGAATTTAATCATCAACAAGTAGGGAAAAAATATATACATAACTTGAGAATTCGCTCGGTTTGGTAAGTATTTGAGTGGTACTTTCCCCATCAATTAATCGAGAGATCTCATTTGGAAATTTGACTTTAGGCAGAAAGAACAAATGGGCGGGTGTTTTCTTTGTCTTAATGAACAGATGAGAAGATAATTTTTTCCCAGAAATGCACGAGCGATTAGTTTATAATTGAACACACGCACATATTAAAGATATAATTATGATGCTTGCATGCGTAAGTATGGAGTGAGATTAGGTTTTAGGTTTTCGATCACCTTTCAGACCTAAGTAACAGTTTAGCTTTGTAACTGCACGTGGAGTTTCGGACAATCCATTCAACAGTTTCTTTATTTGTCAAACATCAGCTTGTCTCCTAATCATATCCTCCTCGTATTGTTTCAGTTGCTATTTGAAAGAGATCTTTACCAAATTAAACTACCATATTTTTGCAGTTATGCTTCTAGATGATGGTTTACATAATATATCCACCAGATTAACTTCCATGCATGACAATGCTTTAAGATGATGAGGTGAAGTCAATGAGAGGGCCTAGCTAGCTTGATCTCAATTGCCACACATAATTGAATAGCAAGGGGCATCCTAACAAGACCATCCTCCACAAAATTCATAATTCTCGACTTTTGGTTGAAATCCTCTTCTGTTAATGGTTTAAATAGTGATATAGTAATTACTATATACACAGACTTATAAATATATAGTTATGATTATTAATTAGAATTATTAGAATTATTTAATATATAATACTTGATAATTATAATTAAAAAAAATATCAATTTATGTTGTGTAAGTCTTAAAGTCTTGTCTATCTTTTTTTTTTAATTTATTATATATATATATTTTATCTTATCTTTCCTCCCTTTGTATGTTGGAAAATAATGACATACATCTTTGATTACAAGCTATTTTGTTTATCTCCCCTGTGAACGCAACCATTGAGTTTGTAAAGAAAATATCAATTGTAAAATAGTAGAACATATCTTGATTTTATGATCTGCCTTCGACTCATTTTAATTTTTGTTAATCTATCTATTTTTTTCTGCTTCTTCTTCTTTTTTTTTAATAAACTTGAAGTAATTTCCATTACGAAGGAGAACCCTTGCGAAAGTTCTTTTGTTTTTTTGTTTTTTCTTAACTTATGTGACAAATATGAGCGATAAAATGCATAACAAGGTAAAAAGCTTAACATGAAAATATTATTATAACTCCAGTATTGTTATACCAGAAAAAAAAAAGGTTTTTTTAAAAAAAATTAATAGCACAATTTCTCGAGTCTTGGATTGACCTTCCAAACTGCCACAAAGGCACGGCGACGCCCCTGTTGACAGTTAACCTGTTTCACCTACTAATCTGCTATAGTGCCATTCACCGATATTCCTAATTCCCAAGAGTTAGTTTTGTTTTTCTGTTGGCAGGAATGGCCCAATTCTCATCGAAACCGAAATTACACTAGAGTCAAATTAATTAATTTGAAATTAAAATCAAACTAATTTAAAATGAGAATCAATTCTAATGATATTAACTCAAATTAAAATTACACGATATAATTTAATTATAATTTTACCTCTCTTAAAAATCTTAAGTTCTGACCTAAACTAATAGTAAAAACTTTAAAATATATTTTTTCCTACATTATTATTTAGAAAACTAAAAATTTTCAAATGTTCATTAAAACAAAAAACAGTCGGACCAAACTAGCCCGGTTAGTTGGTAGTGTTTAAGAGCATCACGGGAGATGTGGTAATCTTATATTATTACCACTTGGTAGTGTTTATCTATAATAAAATCAATTGGAGACTTTGCTTTTTAGGGCAAGATTAAACTTTTTTGTTCTTTCCTTTGGTAATAGTCAGTGAGTTAGCTTTGTTAGGGGTAAAAAGGAGAGGAGGAGATCAATCAGGCTCAGCGCCAAAAACATCCTACAGATAGATATCGCAGGTTGTTGGGATGCAGGAGCTCAAACCCCCATCGTCCGCATAATGCCATGCCAACTCGCCAACTCGCCAACTCGACTAGGTCAAGTTAGATTAAACGATTTCTTGATGAGAACGAATTACGAAACCAGTAGCTGGCCCCATCAATATACCCAAAAACTAAATCTCAGCGTATTTTCTTCCCGAGTCTGTTTAGTTAATTGGGAGAGAATCATAACCTTGCTAGTTGGCCACCAAAAGTAGCGGGTACAATGACCAGATATTAGCCGTGTATGCTACTCGGCAGAAGTCATTGTTATCGTCCTAATGCACATTGACTCGTCGGGATGAATCAAGGGGGAATGTTGTTATGACAATTTTATTGGTTGGAAAGCCTAATCCAGCTACCTAATGATAACCCAATTAATTATATACTAGGATGAGCTATTTTCTTCTTGTAGCTTGGACAGTAAGATCATTGCAGTTAGATGTTTCCTTGTCACCTAACGAGAACTAGCCAGGATTTCTCGGGCCACAAGTTAACTGAACTTCACAACTATCGGATGCTCCTCCCCAACCCAACTTCAAGACCTATAATGAATTGGTCTCTTTCGTTTGTTGGAGTTAAGAATGAGAAGTCTTCACCTACTAGCCAAACGACCGACCCACTACATTCCCTAACAAACAACCCTTTCTCCCCCTTTTGCGTCACTTTATTCTATGTAACCTTAAAACATCTAAAAAGTACCATCGTGTGGTAACATAAAAAATAAAAATTTTCAAAAAGAGGACGAAAGAAATTTAATTTTATTTATTTATATAATATAATTAATTCATGTTTTTTATTTTTTTAAATATAATTGTTTAATTTTTTTCTAGATTAAGTTAAATATTTGATGGATGTCACATCTACCATCAATTTTTATCCTATTAGTAGAAAACGATGACGCATGAATAATGGGTTTTTTTTTTATCTGTTTTTTTTTTTTTTTTCACCCAACAGAACCTTCCCCTTATATCTCTGTCTTGACAGGGAAAAATTTGTTTGATACCATGTAAACCATAGAAACAGTTTGGGTGAAGAAGAAGACTGACTAACACTTTCAAGCAAATAAAGGGTCTTATGGGCCAGGCATAAGCCTTGGTAAAGTTACCGAAACCCAAGAACTGAAAAAGTGTGGACCAAGATAAAACAAAAAAAAAAGGCAAAATAAAAAATAAAAATAAAAATAAAAACAAAAAATAAAAAATAATAACTAAAAAAATTCAATTTAATTATTCTTCACAACCAGTGCACAAGCTTAATGCAAGAAAAATACGGCACCCTTATTAAAATTAACTGAATTCTATCGTATTAATGTTTCGATATCAAACAAGATAAAACCCATATGTATCAAAATACTGACTTTCAGGATTTTTTCCCTATAGGCCAAACATGCAGACTTTTTGACAGATCTTCGTCGGTTTTCATGACTCAAACATCTGCCAATACACATTCAGAGCCCTTACCTGCAGATTTAAACCACGTACTGGGTGATTGCTACTCATCCGAAGTCTTACAGAGTAGACTGAAGTTTTTCTTCCATGCATTCGAGTGCATAGGTGGCAAATACAGTTCAGTCCTGACAAGCCATAACACTTATTATTTTGATGTCAAATCTGCTTTGCAGTGGTTTCTCAAGTGACAATCTCATGTTACATTGGCTTATGTTTGCTCGAGAACCTGAACTGTACTCCGCAGGTAAAATTGCTTTAGGTATTGATGTGCTCCTGGTTTTGGACATGGGTGATCTTTATTTTCATGTTCTGCGCATCTTAAATTCTTGTGTTCTGATGTCACGAAGTAAGCAGGGGTCGATCACAATGGCAATTTATGCTAACAGTGTCATTAAGTATATCATCATCACCATTAGCAATGACCTTGGTGATGGTAAATCCCTCCACTGCATAGACTTTAGATCATCTAATGGGCAGGGGGAGGGGGTTGGGGGACAATAGAAGTTATCATCGAAAATGGTTTTGCGATAAAGTCCGTGGTTGCATTATCTGCCGGACACATATCAGTACTGCAGGGTGCAGCCGACATACCCCCCCCCCAACCGAAAGAAGCCCAAGAAATTCAAGAAAGCTGAGGTCCTATGGGAACCCGAGATTCCTTGCCTGATGAGATTTTGGTCTAAAACTTTACCATTCCTAGGGCCAGGGAGTATTAGCAACTCAAGTCAGTTCCATGTGTTGCATCCTGAAAATTTGCGCCTAACAGAAAGTTTTCAGAATTCTATGAATTTTCATCACCAACTGGCAATCATGCGTGCATATGGAACAGTAAAGCTATTATAACAATGACAATGGTACCAACACTGGTGACAATGCACACATCTATGTAAGTTAGAAAAATAAATATAGGATGATCAAGGGATTAGAAACAATGACCATAGAATCAGCGTTACAGCTAACACGAGTGCAAGAATCCAGCAGTGCGGAGTGCCGCAGCAACTCTTCCGCGCATCACAGGGGCCAAAATGCCATTGCCCTCCGCATTTATGGCAAATCGTGGCTCCACATCTGCATCCATATTAAAATTATGTTATAATAAAGAGAGAGCAGATAGAACTTTGATACTCCGATGCATAAATATATCAGAAACGAATTGCTAAATGTATAAGTGTCTCTTCCTTTTTTGCTCCACTAGTTTAATGACTGATCAAAAAGGAAGAGGGAGAAGCACACCTGCATTTTATTACCCTGCAACCATCAACTCGCTCAATAGCGTGACCACATTTAAGGCATCTAGTCCACTTCTTGTCTTCTATTAGCTTCCTCAACAGAACTTCATTCCTGTCCCTAGATTCCTCCCTTTCGCTGCACCAATAACCCCTATGCCAGGGTATCTTACAATGAAAGCAGAAACCTCTCCTGCAATTAGGACAGTCAACTTTCTTCAGTTTATTCCTGCACTCGTTCAGGACCAAAGCCGAGCAATTTTGATAAGGGCAATAGCATCTGTCAACGTCTAGAAC
Organism: Bruguiera parviflora; assembly: GCA_019804595.1. Classification (NCBI taxonomy): domain Eukaryota; kingdom Viridiplantae; phylum Streptophyta; class Magnoliopsida; order Malpighiales; family Rhizophoraceae; genus Bruguiera; species Bruguiera parviflora. The sequence goes on from CM034047.1 coordinate 10,497,281, forward strand.
TGCCAAATCACGTAGAAGATCACACCATCCCTCAAACAGCTGTCTTGAGACGATGGTCCGGCAAGCAATGGGCTCTAGTGGGTGCTTGCAATTCAGCACGGGGCATTCAATGTTACCAATGTTGTCCTTCACTCTTACGTCAATGTACTTTGCTATGCAGTCCAGGCAGAAAGAATGAGTGCACATGTTGCCATTCTTGAATTTTCTAGTTGAAAGCATCGGCTCCACGCATATTTCACAAGTGAAGTCAGAGTCTTCTTGTCCGTGTTCATGTTCGGGTTCTGTCTCCTGGGCTTTTTGCTGTGTGTTTCCCATTTCTTTTTTCTTTTTTGTCTCGCTGTTCCATAGATATAAAATTATGCAAGAGGACCAAAAATATTTGTTTCATAGATTTGTTCAGTACTACAACAATAATAAGTGAAATTCTGTTTCATAATTAACTTGTGAAGTCATTCACAAATTTCGCTACAAACCCATTTCGAAATATTGAAAAAGAAGAAGAAGAAAAAAAAAACCAAAGGTTCTTCCAATTACCTGTCTCAAATCAGACGATGATTCCAGGAGTGATCTTCGAGAGAGAAGCAGATCGCATCTTCAAAATTGAGATTCAACACCTGAACAAATTTATGCACTACAATGTGAGAGACGAAAACAGCAAAAAAGGAAAAAAAAGAAAAAAAAAAAAGCAGCTGCATAAGAAAAGATGCTACATTGGGCCAGTAGAAACAGCAAAAGATAGGAAAAGAGGTCTTCAGCGCCTGGCAAGCCGTCTCGAAGGAGTTCTATAAAATGGGTGAGTAATATCCATTTTGGCACAGAGGAAGGAGACCTACTGTGATGGGGGATACTAATTTAGGATAGGTAACAAACTTTTATTATTAGTATTATTATCATTATAACTCTTTTTTAAAATATTCCCATTAAAATTTTAGTTCAATGTATACTTGTAAGTTACAATGGAGTGCAAGTATTGCCTTACTATTTATCTAGGTCATTCTCAAATTCTGCATGTGTCCATTATTTAGATGCACATAGGTTTTTTTTTTTACTTAATGTTCTTTATTTTCATTTTCTGGATGTCTTAAAATCTAGTGATCTGCTGTCACCAAGTAAGCAGGGGCCGATCACAATGGCAATTTATGTTGACATTGTTATTAACCATCATCATCTCCATTGTCAAAGACCAGTGCATAGACTTCAGATCATGGAATGGAGGGGGGCCGCAGAATTCATCTTCAAAAATGGTTTTGTGAGAAGTCCGTAGTTCAATATCTGCCAGGCCCCATCTCATTTCTGCAGAGGGCGGCTAACACAATAATCCCACCAACCAAACGCCAGTCCAAGAAACTCAAGAAAGCTGAGGTTCCATGAGAACCCGAAATTCCCTGCACGATTAAATTTGAGAAAATTAGTGGACACGCAATCATAAATGATATATATTTTTATGTATAATAATCAATAATTATAAATAAATAATATCTATCCGTATTTATGCGCGTCCCGTAATGCAACTGCGTGCAATTTTGGCCTATTTACGATTGGTAGGGCCCATGGGGTATTAGCAACACAAGCCAATTCGGTATGTTTCAACCTGAAAATTTACGTATAAAGGAAGTCTCCACCACTAAGCAACCATTGCTCCCAGTGATAATGACAACTGAACTAATACGGGCTACCCTTTTATGGCTTTTGTTTTTGCGTTTCCTGATTGAATTTCAGCCGAAGGATTCGGGTTAGGCCTTGGGAACACAAGGAGACAAGACAAATCTCGGAACCGGTGTTGTGCATAGCATTCCTTTTGGCCTTGGAAGTTCTGTGACATTACATTGGCAGCTTCTTCACTTTTGCTTGAGATTTCAGCCAGAAAAACCGCAGGTGCATGAATGGATTCAGTAGTCAATAATGCAAACTGAAAGCTATTGTAACAGTGACAATGGTACTAACGCCGGTAATAATGCACACAACCATGTAAGTAAGGAACATAAATATAGGATGATCAAGAAATTAGAAGAAATGAACATTATAAAATCAGAGTTACAGCTAACAAGAGTATAAGATACCGGCAGTTTGGAGAGGTCCAGCAACTCTTTCGCGCATCACGGGGGCCAAAATGAAGTTGCCCTCCACATTTACGGCAAATCGTGGCTCCACACCTGCATCCATATTGAAATTAAGTTATAAAAAAGAGAAATAGCAGATTGAACTTTGATGCTCTCGTGTTGTGCTTACATATATATCAGAAATGAACTGCTAAATGTATAAACGTCTGTTTTTTTTTTTTTTTTTTGTTTTTTTAGAGCTCCACAAATCTAATGATTGATCAAAAAGGAAGAGGGAGAAGAACCCCCGCATGGTATTGTCCTGCAACCACCAACTCGCTCAACAGGCCGACCACATTCACGGCACCTAGTCCACTTCATGTCTTCTATCAGCTTCCTCGTCAGAACTTCGTTCCAGTCCCTGAATTGCTCGCTTTCGCTGCACCAAAAGCCCCTATGCCTGGGTACCTTGCAATGAACGCAGAAACTTTTCTCGCAGTCAGGACACTTGAATTTCCGCGGCTCGTTCAGAACCAAAGCCGAGCAATTTTGATATGTGCGATAGCATCTGTCAACGTCTAGAACTGCCAAATCACATAGAAGATCACACCATCCCTCAAACGGCGGTCTCGAGGCGATGTTCCGGCAAGCGATGGGGTCTAGTGAGTGCATGCAATTCGGCCCGGGGCATTCAATGTTACCAATGTTGTATTTCACCTCAACGTCGATGTACTTTGCCATGCAGTCCGGGCAGAAAGGATGAGTGCACGCGTTGCCATTCTTGAATTTTCTAGTCGAAAGCATGGGCTCCCCGCATATCTCACAAGTGAAAGCCAGAATCTTCATGTTCTTGCTCATGTTTTCTCTCTTGGGTCTAAATTAGAACCCAGGATAAATATTTAAGTTGTAAATTATCAACGTATCTCGTACGGACCACACCCTGAATAATTAGTTTTTGAATTTGACGGAATATAGAATCGGAAGTTGCAATTGATTACAGGACTGCGTTACCAATGGCTGTCAACCCTATTCTTTTGATTAACCGGGATGTCTCGCAATACCCCGTGGAAATAAAGCACCTTCCGTTCTGCCTTTGAACCTGTATGGTGAGCTACAATTTATTCATGTGGACATGGAAGGTTGGTATGCCGGCAATCTATTATTGTATTTATGATCGTTAATTGCATGTTTTTAGTAATTAATAGCAATCGATGATCATAATATGCTGATGATATAACAGTTTCAACTTTCGTGCGTCACTTTTTATACAACATCACTGTCTGTCTAAATTATTAAATGGGATTATACAAACCAACCGGGGAAACATGTGGTGTAAGATTTCAGACATTATTATCTTTTTATTTAGTAAAGAATTTATTGGATGTGAACTATATACAACATAGCATAGCATTTTATAAAAAATAAAAATAAAAATATATATTTTTTATATTTTTAAAATTTAACTACTAAGATATTTACAAAAATGACATTTGAGACCTTACTTTTAATTTCCCGGGGGGAGCACACGAGTCCCGGAATACAAAGGAAAAGAAAAAAAAAAAAAAAAAAAAAAAGAAAGAAAGAGGGATTGAAAATAAATAAAATGATTACAAATTTTTCATTACGAAAATAAGACAAAAACGACTAAACCAGACCCGATTCACCGTACAACCCGGTCCGGGTTCAGGAAGAATGGAAGAAAGGGCAAACGAGCGAATACAGTGATCCCGAGGGGTCTCTTCCGCAATCCAGAAACAAAGAATACAGAGGTTCTTGAAACCATTCTTGTTTCCGGCCACCAATTGGAAGAGGACACGTTCTGCTCGCCAACAAAAATGGCCACAAAACCGCACATATTTACTGGATTGTCCCTGCAATTACCGCCTTCCACTACCTCCAGCTCCGGCGACAGCAATAGCAACAGCCTCTGTATGGTGAAGCGGCAGCATCATCTCGCAAGGCCGTTTCTTGGCGGCGGAGGTAACCCCTCTGTTGCTTAAACTTTAATGGGTATCTCTTAGTTTCCGTTTTCTTTGCTTTCTTGATTTGGGTGGCTTTTATGACAATATCCCATTGCTGTTCATACCCATAGAAGAAAGATATGTCAAAAGAATTCCTTTATGAACCACGGTTTTGAGTATGTCGCCTTTACGTGAGACTTGTCTATGTTCTAGTAACTCTTGTCTTATGTTCATGGGATATTCTGAAGTTGGATTCTTTGAGGGAATGAGATGTAAGTTTTGATTTTTGGTTAAGGTGCCGTGTCTAGTTTTTGTGGGAGCAACTGATTTATTTGGCCGAAAAGATGAAAAAGAAAAGTCATTTTTTACCATATGGCAAATTGTACTAGTCAGAAGCAGAAACTTACAGAAGCTAGTTCATGAAAGTTTGATTATTTTGTGGAAATTTCAGTTTAGATCAACCATCAGGACACTCTCTCTCTCTCTCTCTCTCTTTCTCCCACTAACTCACGCACATGCATGGAAGTGCGCTCTGCCTACCTGCTACAACTCACCTTGCTCTTTTGTTAAATTTTAATTTTGCCTGCAGTTGAAGCTCTAAAATTTCCCAGGTTAAGAGCCAGTTCTTGTCGCACGCATTGTTACTGGCAAGGTGGGGGTGCATTGGGAACTAGTATGAATCTTTTTGATCGGTTTGCTAGAGTTGTCAGGGTACTATTTTTTATTTGTATTATGCAGTATACCTTTATGTTTTTCAAATATTCTTCACAGTTGATACTTGCTATTTTTTGCTAGATCTCACTTTTGATGTAACTTATTTCTCACCTGACTTCAGTCATATGCAAATGCAATTTTAAGTTCATTTGAAGACCCAGAGAAAATCTTAGAGCAGGCAGTACTTGAAATGAATGATGACTTGACAAAGATGCGCCAAGCCACAGCACAGGTAAGAATGATGCTCTTGCATTTTCTTTTTCTTTGTTTTTAATGGTTTCTTCTTCCCAGCTTGCTTTTTTCAGTTTTAATTTTCTCACTGTTTTTCTTTTCCTTCTGTCTTTCCTTGTTACGAATGAAGTGATGTGATGTATTGCCCATTCAACATGGAAATTTCATTAGAGTGAACTCTTAGTAGGGGAAAAGTCTATGGGCTTTACACCCCTTTCCATTGCCTGTGTTCTATGCAGGTGTTGGCATCTCAAAAAAGGTTGGAGAATAAATACAAAGCTGCAGAGCAAGCTTCTGAAGATTGGTAATACTGATAAGCCATTTGATGGTAAAGGCTAGAATTTTTGTTTGATTAGTTCCAGAGTGCTTCAGTGAATCATCTGTTTGGATTAATTCCATACAGGTATCGAAAAGCACAGCTTGCTCTTCAGAAGGGAGAGGAAGACCTTGCACGCGAAGCACTCAAGAGGCGCAAATCCTATGCTGTAAGTTGACATCTCATTGAAAATTGTATGCTGTGTTCAAGTTGTATGCTGCTTTTGAATCCATGGCTCAGTAGAATTTGTTGGTGGAATCACCTTTAAATCTTTTACAGTGGTCTACTGTGCATTTTGTTCTTCCTTTCGTTATATTACACATCTGCAAGCTCGATATATTTCTTCACATAATTCTACGAGTGAAGATCTGGCCTTTTCAAATATAAGCTTGCATCAATAACCAAATGTTTCTTTTCCATTATTTGCTCTAAGTCATGTAGTCTACCTCATTTGTAACTCTCCATACATTCTGAAAGGAGAAATGGGGATGGAAAATCTTATGGCTTTGCTGATAAACAATATTTGTACAGCCACAGCATCCCAATAATGCTTGTGCTGGCAGAAGGAGTTGCTTTTATGCCAAAAAATTAGTTAGTAGGGTCCTATACCATGGCTATTCACTATTGTTCCTTAATTTAGAGTCTTTTTTGATTAAATGCATGTGGACTTCAAAATAAAATGAGCAAAACTTGCTGTTATCTTTTGTTAAATTGTTGATACAATACTGTGTGTTTTCAGGAATAGAACTGGGTTATTCTGGAATGTGCTAGTATCATATCCTAAATGTATCCTTCTAAAGGTTAATTTTTGTATTTCTTTTGTGTAGGATAATGCCAATGCTTTGAAAGCTCAACTTGAACAACAGAAAGGTGTTGTTAACAATCTTGTCTCCAATACACAGGTACTCAGACACTGCTGTTGCCTGCACCATATTCTCTGTTCAAGTTTCTTGTGCATTCTTGTGTTTGGTCCAAGAGGATTTTTTTGTGTTTTTTTAATGCAATGCTCTGCCCTATATTCATGTATTCTTGTGATGAATGAATAGTTGAATATGTTGGCTTGGACTAAACCTCATGAGGATGGTGTCACTGGCATATCCTCTGTTATCATTAAATTAAGTACGGGAACAAATGTTGATGCCTAAATTGATGTTTTCAATAAGATTCAGGAAGAAGGGGGATGGAATAGCTTATTGTGTCCCAATCCAAGGAACCAATTCTTCTAAAGATCTTTGAGGTGCTCCCTCTTTTAAGAAATAGTCACTGCTGAGAGACTGGCAAATTGATTGCTTATTAAATTTTACAAATTGAAAAGTTTTGCTAGACCCTGGCATGCTGAATTTGGACTTTTAGTGTTTTGGTCTGATTTTATTCTTCCTTTATGGTTATACTTATATATTAAAGTTGATTTAGATGCATGGAATGAATTCAACCTTTTGCAGCTTTTGGAGAGCAAGATGCAGGAAGCAAGGTCAAAGAAAGATACTCTGAAAGCACGTGCTCAGTCTGCAAAGTCTGTATCTGCCACTATATACATCATAATGTCACCTTTTCCTTTAAGTGGGATACCTCTTTAATGCTGCTTTTATTTCCTTAGGACTGCAACGAAAGTGAGTGAGATGTTGGGGAATGTTGATACAAGCAATGCTCTTTCAGCTTTTGAAAAAATGGAAGAGAAGGGTAAGATAAGTGACCTGAGTCTAAAGAAGCATATCATTGTCCAACTGCTTCTGCTATGGACTTTGACTCAGTTGGCTGATACCTCTCAAAAACAAATAAATAGAAGGGAGAAGAAGACATATTACTTGACATAGTCTGCTGAGGCATTTCTGTGCCACTTGTAACTGCTAAATTGTTTGGATGGAGCTGGGCTCTTACCGGGTTTAAACCCTGATTCCAACAAACAAAAAAAGAAGTGTTTGATTGTTATATTCTAGTGCAGTTTAATCTAACTAATGTTTGGATCAAGTGCCTGTGCCCATGTTAAAGGCTTAAGGTGTTAGTAGAAGTGAAACTTTATTCCCTTAAATTGGATAGTATGCCCGAGCATCATTCTGATCATGATGAGGCCCACCCTCACTGCACTTCAGCAGGATGCTGGACTTAGCACACCTTGGCTTTTATGCCCCAAATCCCTCTCCCTCACCCCTCCAGGGGTGTCTGTAGCACCTGCCACAAGTAGCTTGCCTTTCGGGCAAATCAAACCCTTGACCTTAGCTTTGATGCCTTGTTAATCAATTATGATGAGAAGCCATTTGTTATTACTTCTGCATATGTCTAGTGTAATACATAGTTTTTGGCCCCAATTTCAATCTATAGCTATAGAAGCCTGTCCTTTCTCATTGTCAACATCCACAATTGTCATCATATTTCCCTTCCATTGTTTATAATTAGCCACTGGATTACTTTCTTCAGTATTGTGCACCACCATGTCTGATATGTAACCTAAGAATGGCAGCTGCATACAGATTTTTCACGAAATGTGTTCTATTTTCAGGTGCTTGCAGTTCTATTTCTGTTTATTTTGTCCCTCACGTCTGGCTTTCATGCATTGATGTTTTTTTAGCTATCTATCATTTTTAATGTAGAAGTGGCTCTAGGTTGGATCTGAGTTAGTGTCTTTTTCTTGATTTGCAACTTGATAGTACTGGCAATGGAATCACAAGCAGAAGCCCTTGGCCAGTTAACCACTGATGATCTAGAAGGAAAGGTATCTTCCTTTCTCTCTCCTTCTATCTATGTTTGCACTGAATGTCTGTGCACTGAACGATAAATCATTTATAGTGTTGTCCAAGCATGAACTAGCTCAAAGCATTTGCAATAGCCTGTTTGTTACCATATTCATGTTGAAGCAGGAATTTATAGAAAGATGTGATAATCAGTAGTTATTATTTAATTGTAATGAATATAGATTGATCGGAAATAAATTCAGCCTTTTTTGAATTGGTGGGTTTTTGCATGCAGTAAATACCTTAAAAAAAAAGGTGCACACACCAACTGGCCCGTCATAATAGATGCCTCTGTCGTTTCATCCATGTCTGATCAATTGCTGCTTTAAGTATCACATGGAAACTTGCTGATATGTTGGTATATGGTAATCCAGATGAGTGTTTGATTCCAAGCCCTTCAAGCTGCAGGCACTGGAATTCCATGGAGGCAGGAATACCTGCCATCCGCCTGCAGTCCTTTCTGTCTCTCTGTTTATAACATGTGGTTCTTTAGTTCCTGAAGTTTAAATGATTAAAAATAAAAGAAAAGAAAAAGGCCATTGTAGCGGGGAGAGGAAAGGTGATTGACTAAACTTCCCATGCTGCCTGGTTGAACAACTATTAGGTGTGGATTGGAAAGAAGTGTTCTCAGAAGCGGAAGTCCAACCGAGTTTATCCAGCACCAATGAAGAGATGCTTCAATCAGAATGTCTCAATTTTCTTATAGAACCTTCTTTTGTTCTGTTTTTTTTTTTTTTTTTCGGGTGGTTTCTATAATTCAAGTCAAGATAAGTCAAGTTGCTGGAATGGGTTTGTGCACTTTGGCTGTGTAATTAGGGTTTCTAATCAATGGTTGTTAACCTCAGTATTTATTCATTTATTGGTCTGTGGCCTATCTAATTGGTTTTATATTCACATGGAGGAAGGGAAATTTGTTTGAGAAGTGGTATTGAGAATATGCTGTTTTAGAACTCAGTCACAAGCTTGTTACCTAGTGTTTTTCTCCCTTTTTTTTTCATTTTTCTTTTTTCTCATTCTTGATATTCTTATGCTCACATTCTTCATTTTCTCAAGGGTTGAGCACTAATTTGATTTCCAGTCAGATGTGATAACTATTAAACTTCTATGTGTCACCAGCCTCAGTTACCACCTTCTTATCTTTATTGCAGTTTGCATTACTTGAAACCTCATCAGTTGATGATGATCTTGAGAAGCTGAAGAAGGAAGTCTCTGGTAGCTCAAAGGTATGCCCTACACATCTTGTGGGAAAATGGAAGTCGTATTTAAATTTATCTGCCGAAATATATCTGCAACTTAAGCCGAGCTAGAGTAAGAACTTTTCTTCTCATCTTTCTTACGAATTTATTTTGGTTGGTAAATTGTTGCTGCTGCAAAGACATTTGTTTTAGAGAAAAAGTGAGGAAGAACAAATAGGGACCGAGAGTGAGGTTAGCAATTTTTATAGAGAGCTCAAAGTGAGGCTTGATTGGTGAGAGATAAGTGGTACTGCTCATATGGAAACTCGGGAAAGAGAAGGTCAATCCTTTTAATGATAGAGAATGTTTTAACTGAAATTATGGAAAGCTCTCGTAGTCCTTTACTTTTAGAGAACCATTTTGGGAGAGAGAGTCAGGGATCTTCCGTCAGCATGCTTAAAAACTCCCGAGGCGGTGGTTGACTAGTTGTGGAACACCATTCGTCGAAGAGCCACTGTGTTTTGTGTTCTTAATGCTCGTTTATTATTCTCATCCCCCCCCCACCCCCTCCCTCTTCACAGAAAGGAGAACTTCCGCCCGGAAGAACAGTTGTGACAAGCGCAAATAATCTGTTTCGAGATCCTGAGATCGAGATAGAACTTAACGAGATGAGACGGAAGAGGAGGGAATTCTGAAGTACCGTATTCGGTACCTTCAAATCCAAGACTTGGATACGTCTACGTATTTGCCAGCGCATTAACTTTGTAAAGACAAAAGGCCAAAATAAACTAGTTATTTTTTTTTTGTGAATGGGCGTGATGTAATGCCGACCGTGGTTTGTCATGTTTATTGAGATACAAGCGAGCCTCCGTTGAGTCAATATTGATCTGGGTTTTGGATGCTTTTGTCTGGTCATTTTGATATGCGTGAGAAGCAACACTATCTAGTTTGGAAAAAGATTTCTTTATGCAGGAACAATTCAGTTGCTGTCTGCCACTATGCAGCAGTTGATTCATTTGCTGATTTTTGATGTGTCTTGATTTGGATGTACTTGTAAGATTTGCTTGTTTCCATTCACTAGTAAGTACATTTTATTTGTTGGAATTGCGGTTTTTTTGTTTTTTTTTTATTGTTTATGTATTATGTGTTCAATTGTTTCTTTGCTTGTTCTCCGTGTGTTTTTGAATGGATGCTCATTCAAATTTGTAAATTTTAGTGCAGCATACACTTGAAAACCCAACTTACACTGTTATAATTATTATAACTATTGATTGTAAATCTGTAATTTCCAACGGTGTGCAAATGTCGGTGATAATGCTGCAATGGTAATAATTCGCAACGTGTGGCTCAATTAGATATTGAGGAATGCATGACGATCGGCATATGTTGCCGGGGGCACAATGTCACTTTTCATCCGTCACGGCGTTGGAGTGGACCTGGCCTATGGATATTAATTAATAACCCCCAAAAAATAATAAATAAAATAATGCGAGAAAGAAAAAATACTCGATGGACACGTCATGTGATATAAGCTACGTCTAATTAACAAGTTTTATAACATTAAGTAATAAATTTATGAATTTCTCGATTTATTGCCAGTATAAAATTTTTCAAACAATATAATATATATATATATATATAATTTCAACATACATGAATACATAGATACATACAGAGGCCTCTTGAAAACGATAGAAGAATACACGAAATGCACGTATAATAATTGGGTTGATCAAACGTCAAACCGTTGAACGAACGAACACAACTGCGCGCTTGACGATAATATTAATGGGCGGGGGAGGGTGATCAAACCAGCCGAGTCATGCATGATACAAGTTCCGAATTTCAAAGGAATATTTGCAGAATTGTTGTCGTATTCATTGCGTCGTAGCGGGGGAAAATAATTGCTCGGTACAAAACCAAGTTTGACAATGACTTTGACGAATCTTCAATTGCCCCCCTCCCCTCCCCTCCCCTCCCCCGAGGTCGCACCGGCGGTCCCCGAGTCTCAGGCCTACTCTTCCGATGGTCCTGCGAACGGCAGGCTCGAGAATCTAAGCTTTAGTCCGCGACATGTGGAGGGAGAAACTGGGCACCTTGATCGCACAGACACTCGTGTCATTTGCCCTCTCGGTGGCTTCATCGGCACGGTCTTTATTCTATTTTCTAGGCACGGAAAATACTTCGCTGGTGGTCAATTCAGAAATTTCCAGCGTTGGACTTAATTAAATCGAGACCAGTATTTTCTACCCTCCTGTTCACATCTTCCTCTGCGTCAGAAATTATTCGATTAGACTTTTTTCTTTTCTCCATTTTACATAAATTTTTCATCACACGAATAACCCAAGTCGTGACCTAAATCTGGGGAAAGAATATATAAATTAAAATAATTAGTGAATTAAAAAAAAAAATCAATAGATGCTTCACATATAAATTTGAAATCCTACATTTTTATTTTCTTCTGTGCACCAGAAAATGAAAATGATGTTTTGATCGAGCACAAAAGTCACCCACAACATCGAGGGTCCCGGACTTTTTCCCTGGCCGCTTTCGGCATTGCCCTTGCGGTACAGGCTAGGCTACCCGGAACTTCCAAGAAAAGAAAAGAAAAGTTCGCAGGGGATTTGACGTATTCAAACGTTGGAACGAGTATTGCACCAATCCTAGCTTGGCACGGGACAGAACTCTCCTCCTCCTCTTTAATTTTTATTATTTTTTATTATTTTTTTATTGAGACGCTGGGAGGCCCCGGACCATCAAGCTTGGCAGCTAGGAATCAGCCCGCATGACCAATTCAACGAGTCGTCGGTCAAGACGTTAGACTGAGGCGAGATGCCCACAAAAACCAACCGCCTGTGCTCAAACGCGGCGACATCTCCCAAGCAGGACTCGGAGCAAACTCGGACCCCCTAGTCCTATATATACACGTCCTATCGACCACCTTCTTATTACAATTCATTACGCATATCATCAACCAACCCAGCACTCACGACCTCTGAGAACTGCCGGGGCTACCGGCATACACATCAATACACCGCAAACCTTTGAATAAGTTTTATCATCCTTCTGTCCGGCGATCATTATGAGTTCCCGAAAGGTGGCTACCCTTTTTCTCATTCTTGTGATCTCGCTGGCCATCCTGAGCCAAGTTAAGGTCGAGGCGGCGAGGGCGTTATCTGAGGGTGCAGCTCATCTTGAGACGTATGCATCCGTCTATGCGAAGGCGAAGGACACAATGGCGTGTTGGCTTGGGAGGCTCGCATCGGGTCCCAGCCCCAGGGGTCGGGGTCACTAGCCACTGGCAAGTTCATCATTTTCGTGTACCTTACAACAGAGGATGGGTGTTTATACATTATGCGTACTTAACATGCATGGACGGAGTCTGTGTTTGTTTGTTAAGCTCACCAAAGAGCATGCAGTAGATAGATAGGTCCCATTTATTATTTCTTGTAGCGTTTCTTCATTTTTAATAGTCGAAGAAGATTCAAGGCACCCTGTTATAATGATTATAGGAAACAAATGCAGAGGAAAATGTTACTCTTTCATTTAATAAAAGATTGGCAGTTCTAATTAATTACCTCGTTTTGTTTTCTACCAATTCCCACCAATTGCTCGGTGGAGATTTGCGGGACTCCTGAATTGTCAGCAAAATCAGTTGTTTTCTTTTTTCTCACGTCTTTGTATGCGTGACAGAACACGTATATCTTTGAATGGCAAACCCTGAACTCGGTTCTTCCATCAAGAGAAGAATAACCTTCGATATCTTTGTCGATAAATAAGCAGTTGGATAAGAGTCTAGCTCAGCTCGGGGGTACGAGGGATTTGTCCGAATCTTATTTCACAAGCCAGGAAATCCCAATCCCAATCCCTCCCGGCTGTCCCCATCGACACACGTTGATCGATCCCAAGTCTAATCCTTGACCGAGAGCTATAGATGGCGAGAGTCACAGAACCAGACTCCTCGCCATCCAAATCAAATAATCTAGTTTATATGATACGAGTCCCCCAATCATCCCGAGAAATCCAATGAACATATCCGTTCCGTTCGAGAAGAACGGGTTATTTTTCTTTGGAAAAAAAAAAAAAAAAAAACTAACTAATTCGTTTAAGTTCGATAGTTCTTTTAAATTATGCATACTATCGTTATTATTGTTTTTTAAAATTTATTTAATATATTAATTCTGTTAACCAAATTTAACTAATATTTAATATTTTCACTAAATACAACCGCTCGCTCGCTCGCTCAAGTGCACATTTTCAATAATAACATAAAAAAAAAAAATCACAAGTCCGTTATTTAGATAAAAATAAAAATAAATTACTTAAATTAAAGCCAAAGCCATTTCTTAAGTACGATTACTTATGTTACTAATGCAACATAAATTTAAATTTTTAAAAAATCTTACAAATTTCTTAAATATTATAATTATTTGTATAATATTTTAAAATTTAAATTATATTAATAAATTTAATCGTAATAATAAATTGAATTACACTTAATAAAGTATATTTAATAGATATTAAATTTAATTAATAAAATTATTGTACTAATAAATTTTAAAAAAAAAAACGTAATTATAAAAACTTTTAAATGTGACGAGTAAAATTAATTCCTTCTGGCCTCGTTCTTCTGGAGTGGCAATTCAGGGGGGCGTAGCCAATCTTTCTCCGCGATTTCTGACCCAAACCCCTGCCATTTTGAACAAACCGCGGTCGCTGTCTCGTTACACCAATCGGAAGACTTCGAATTTTTTGGTTTCAAAACCATACCCGAACTCCGAAATGGCCCCACTTTCGATGTCTTCCTCCAAACGAGACGCGGGTGAACTTACAAACTCACAGGCGACCGGACTAAACACGACGACTGGGTTGAAGTGCCGAGGCTCACCCCGGCAGAGGAAGCCGTTGAGGGAGTTGAGGACGACGGGATCGCCACCGTAGAGCCTGAGATTGGTTCGCGGGGGTAGAGACCCATCGTTACGGCTGTCGTTGTGGACAAGCTGGAGGGGTTCTACAAGAGTCACCGCTACGAAAATTTGATCCACTGGCTCTCTTCCTCCCCCATGGCCCTGCACTGCAGAGACTGAAAAATTTGCCTTTGGTTTTTGGTGGTGTGGCATAATATAATAATAATAATAATACGAGAAAAAAGCGCCATTTTTATCCCATCCTGAATTTTGAAATTTCGTGATATGATAATTCTAGTTTACCAATAATTTAATTTATACATCTAAATTATCTAATAATTCCTCCGAGCTTATCTGATCTAATCAGAGAGGTTAATCGTCGTTAGTGGTCGATTACACAACGGGTTGCAGAAGACCAAAATCTGAAATTACACACCAGTGACTGGATGCTCAGAGTTTGGGGGGGGGGGGGGTGGCGCTGTAAATGATGTCTTCCAAGACCACCATACTTGGAGGTGGCAGGCATTTTTTATGAAACCTTGGTCTTTCTATGTTTCTCATGAATCTGATAGAATGATCAAGCATTGTCTGGCTTGCTTCTCTCATGTTCATAAACTGACGCTCTTCCACTCCTACCAGTTAGATATGGCTCTGGCAAGGAATTGTCACCGTGCATGTTGAGGCCCTGATAAGATCGAGTTGCAAAATATTCTGCTCCAGTTTTTGCTGTTCCCTTGGTAAGACTCGCAGAATTTCTGTCACGCAATTGCAGCGCCTTTTCTGTCATCTTGGTTATAGCAAGAACTCCATGTTCTTCTGTATTGTTTTCTTTTTCCAGACAATCACAATAACGAAATGAGTGCCAAAAAAAAAAAATCCAGAAAAAGCTGTCGTTGTAAAGAATCATAGTGACAGAAAACTACCTTCTGAATCAAAAGCTTCCACATATCTGCCTTGCATGAAAGAAAATCGTGCTTCTTCAGAGTGCTTTGTTACTTCCACAGCAGTTGAGTGAATCAAATCCCGGAATTCCATCATATAGGCTCCTGTCCACAGGCTTCCTCTGCAAGATGAAAATTCCAAGCAATGAAGCAATAAACACATATGAAAGATGAATAATTCTAGCGATAAGATTACATCCATGAACTTAAAATTTTGCGGCACAGCCATGGCCAAGTGCTCATGATTCTGTAATGCAAACAATGATGTTCAAGCAGCCATGCCATATAATTTTTAATATTTTTACCCCTGGAAACAAGTCCCTCAAAATTTACTTTATACCCAGTTTTCATCTTCATACTGTGAAGCACATGTTTCATGCTAGTTAGCACATCTGTAGCTTAAATTTTGAGGATATGCTCTAGTTCATTTTTTTTGTTTATTTCTTCAGAAAGAAATGACTGTAAAGAAAATATAGACTTGATATGAAAAACTCTCGGGTAAAGCTTCACAATTTCACAATAAGGGGAAATGATATAGGATCAACTAAATCTTAAATTTTAGAGGACAAAGTAGGAGGGAGATCAATATTGGAAGAGGATTCTGATTTATTGGACCATCGGATTTTTATGAAATCATCAGTGCTACATAACTCATGAGAACTCTATGAAGTCTATGGGTAACCAACCTTCTATTCATGTCATTAAATGGAAGTTAATAGCAAGGATGAAGAGATTTTGGGAAAAGAGAACAGCTAAAGGAATACAAATCGACTGGAACTGATTATCCAACACAACTCTTATATAGCAAGTTCAAGATGTTGCAGACCTGTTGAAAGCTAGCATAGCTTCAAAAGGGGTAATAACAGGAGCCAAAAATTCTTTGCTATCCAAAAGAGCAGTTTGAGCACAGGAGACATAGATGAAAACGTCACACTGTGACAAATGGAAATTTCTGTCACATAACTTCACAATAGCCAATTTTATCAAAGAAAGACATTTACGTCCATGCAGTATTGACGTTTACCTCAGGGAAGTTTGCAAGCTTTGCAGGATTTGGTCGTCCCATGACAAGAGTGTATGCCTTTTTCCCTGCCCCGGTGACCAAGTCTCTCATCTGATGAATCATATAACGATAACCAGCTTCATCAAAAGAACACAATTAGAAAGCAGGTTGTCAACAATATGTTTATCAGGCATGGTTATGGGCATGCAAATACATACCAAGTACCAGCTATCAAAACATTTTATCCCACCATAAAACCCTAAGAAAAAAACTAAATTTGAAGAAACAAATTATGCGTTATCCATCAAAAAGATCGTGCACAATAACAGTATATATTAAACTGAAACTCTAATGAAGAGATCATACTCATTAGTTCCTTGAATGGATATTTATCACTACTAAACAGTATAGGGAATAAAAACCATGAAGAATTAATGTAGACAAACAGTGATGGATAGGAAAACAACTGGAACAATTAACAGTGCAGTTGACCAAAGCTGCAAGTTTCGTTTATATACTTTTGAGTATTAGATGAGCACATGCAACTGTATATCTCCACGCAAAGAGACAGGACATACGGAGATTTAAAAGAAACGAATCAGCCAATTCTCTGAGAATAAATTTTTCTTTTTGAAAAAAGAAAAAAATCATAAATGAGTATGAGCCTACAAGCCAAGCAGACATGATTGTGAACACTTGGCTATCTTCATTTGCAAGTTGTGCTTAATATATATGGACCAAATGTGACTATAAATTGAAAAGTAAAAGATGCATTATGTGAGACCCTGACAACAGTTTAATGAAGCATAACAAGCAGTACAAAAAATATTATAAACAGAAGAAATAATAATGAGAATAAAATAAAGACATCAAAATGAAACTTACCTACTCCAAGAGTTCCCACCAAAATCCCAACCATATTAGCATCCTTTGCCTTCTCCACCAAGTAATATCTGCTCATAAGAATACCCATAAATCATACAACAGAGCTACATACTGGACAATATAGGGGGCCAAAGAATAAAAATGTCACATGATATGTGCACATAGATTTAAATCAGCTGTAAGGAGTAGACACAAAAAGGGAAAAAATTCATCTTTAGCTCATAAACAATACCTACGCTTGAGAACCCTCCTCTGTGTGGATAAGTCTGTCACCAAGTGATTTTCTTTTGCATCATATCTGACTAAAACCAAGATTACCAAATCAAAATGATGCATTAACCATCAATAACAGAAACAGAACTGGCACAGATGTTTATGGAAATTGAATGTTTCAAACTATGCATGTTCCTAATAATGGATAATTCATGTTCTACAATACATGTTCCAAGCAACTGAACAATTTTCTCAGGAGCAGAGAACATCAGCTAGCAGTAATCACAATAATGAACCATCATAGCAGACAGACTACTATGGGTTACAGGAACTGAAAATTTTAAATATTCCAAACTATGAAAGTTCCTAGCAGTAGATAATTCACATTTGGATGATACATGTTCCAAGAAACTGAATAATGCTTCAAGACTGGGGGACATCAGCTTGAAGGATGGAGTAATCATGATGACTGACATTATAGCAGACAGACTCAATTAGAATAACTAGAACAATACATGCCTGGAGTCCCAGGTAGGCAACCAGATAAATCTAATAAAAGAGTAAACAAGCGTCCAGATAATCCTACTACTTTCTTAAATTGAGAAGAAATCAGTACAGAACACAGGTATGCAAAAAGAGTATGGAAAAGCAGCAATATTTAAGAAAAAAGAAAAAGTAAAATCAGCCTGTATAAAAATTTCATTGCATGTTCGGGTAAACTCGCATAAAGCACAAACACAGCTGAGTCTCAGAGATCACTAAAGCTAAGAAAAATGTTGCAGGAAGTTCTATGCTGGAATTTCACCTATTTCACAACTATTGAATGTGAGTACAATATTTGAAAATGCTGAATTCTGAGAACCAATCCAGAAAATTAAGTAGTCCTCCATTTTGTGTCCACCAGGTAAATCCCAAATCAAGCCTCCGATGCTATGTCTAGATCCAGCTGCTACACGAACTTCAGCATTATCAGTAGAGTCTCCAACTGGTCCAAGGAGCTCATCAGAGTTTTTGTGATCTTTTGGGGGATTTATAACAGAGCACATAACATCGGCAAAATGGAATTGTGAATCAGATTTGGACCCAGAAAGCATAGATGATGCTGCTACCAATTCTGCTCTAACATTTGGGATTGCATGGGCATATTCCAGCCCAAAGAGAACCTACATCATGATAAGTAACCATAACAAGAGCTATCAAATCGTAGGCATGCAGTTCCTCAGGGAATAAGATATGTCACACCGGTATAATAATGGGAAATTGTGGCATGTAACATAAAAGAAAGGTAAGAACTAATATGGTAGCCAAGTTTTCTCAGTTTTTGTAGACCTTTGGCATCAATTACTTCTGAGAATCGGCATGGTTGACTTATTTAGAATCACATGCATTTTGAAAACACATCAGTGCTGTCGTTTCTCTTAGCATTTTGACTGAAAGTTGGAAGACACACACAAGAAAATGACTTTAACCAGATAACAAATTATATTATAAAGAGGTTGCCCACAAAAACTAGCCATAGCATGGATTTATGCTAACACGGAGAAAATAAATGCAATAAGAATGACAGAAACATATACCATAACCTTACACAAGATGCGATCAATTCTTTCATCACAAAGATCTCTAATTTCAAGCCCTTGTAACTATTAGGTACCAATGAATCCAGCAGAAATCTTTATGATGGCATATCAAAGATTATTCTATGCATGGGGCAAAACTGTCTCTGTCTTTCTCTCCCCACCCCCTAAGCATCCCCCCCCTTTTTTCCGGGCAGGGGTGCCTGGGAGGCCAAACAACAGCTGTGTGGTTTATTCTAGGATTCAAGGCAGTAGGGAAATACCAAAAGAGAAAACACAACACCAGCTGAGGGCAATTCCAACATTCAGGGAATGCATGAAGCACAGAAGCTCATAAATAACTCGAAAAAGAGAGCAATGATAAACAGCTAGAATATTCTAATGTCATATACCCATGTACATTACTCCTTGCATTGATTGCACCATAGAATCAGTCAAAAGTGACGACTGGAAATTTAAGTACAACTTATCATACCACCATGGGCTTGCTGCCAGTCGAAGCAAAATTGGCTAAGGCATTGGCACAATCAGATATCTTAATGGAAGCTTTTCCAAGAACAAAGAATGCTGGAAGTACCGATGTCCTGCCAAAAACAAATGATATCAAATGTGAACAGAGACTTGCATAAAACATCATCACAACTTGCAACTAGCTGCTCTTTCCATTAAGAAAAAAATGTCATTTATGATTAGAAGTTCAGAAATTGCACAGCCAAAAACTTCACAACCTCTTGCTCTCTCTCAAAGGAAATAGAGAAACAGAGCAGTGTGTTTAGGTTGGTGAGGTCAATTAGTAAAAGTACTAGGCCCCGTCTCTATAACATTAACTGCCACAAGATGTTGGGCCAATGTAGGCCCAACTAGACCCAAGCCAAGGCCCAGCATAAGTTTAAGTCTCAACCTCCCAAAAGCTCTAGGGGACCTCCACACTTGCACATTGAATTTACCAAGACGCCGAGAAGGTTACATGCTACCAGGAGATGACATAAGGCAACATAACAAACTCTAATCTAGTGATTTTGTAGCATTCCCCTAAAGCTCATGATTTTTTGAAATATACATATAGGAACGAAATGCGTTAAAGATCTAGACAACTTTTTAGGCAATTCCAACAATGAGTTCAATGTCCCAAACAGCAGCAGACTGACCCCAAACTGACTCCATCATATAAGAAAACGATCTTCAAAATGAAACTCGCGGGAAAAATAAAAAAGGAACAATGACGGGTAGAAAAACACTCAATCTCCTTGGACAATAAACTCGATGAGAGTTCTAAGACATGCTAAATTCATCTCATATAACGAGATCCCACGACAAGAACCAGCAACGCACAATTTATCCAGTAAAGGCAGCAAGAATCACTTCTCTGTCTCTACACATAAAAATGCGTGCATAGACCCACCATCTCTACATTCTAAAAACCAGAAACGCTAAAAGTGCAAGCAGTTCATAAATTACTCACGGGCTCAGGCACGTGTGCCCGTAATGGACAACACACTC
This sequence comes from Bruguiera parviflora, assembly GCA_019804595.1. Lineage (NCBI taxonomy): Eukaryota > Viridiplantae > Streptophyta > Magnoliopsida > Malpighiales > Rhizophoraceae > Bruguiera > Bruguiera parviflora. The sequence continues at coordinate 10,517,472 of CM034047.1, forward strand.
GGCATCAGCGTGCGAGGCTCCAACTTCATCGACACAACAGCTTCCGTAAGTCGTATCTGCCATCAAGAACAATCGAACCTCCTCGCCGCCATCCCCGTTTCCCTCTCCCGATGACCGGAGCTTCTGTCTAAGAGCGTTCACCACTCTCCTCGAGTCCTTCAGCAACTCGTCCGGGAACTAGAAAATACAGAAAGAGAAGTGAGCTGTTAATCTTTCTTATTTTTCGCTCTTAATCTTTCTTTGCTGCCGTTTTCTCGGCAATCAAACGGAAAATCCAAGAAGAAAAGAAAACACTCCAACGAAATTGCAAACGCTTACCTGTAAAGCGACTCTGGTGAAGTTCCTACTGTGAATGAAATCGGCGGTCCGGTCAATCTCGTAAATTTCCTCAAAATCCATGGCCGAAGATTCCAGAATTTCTCTCCTGCTCTCCTCCCTCTAGAGGACCGCCTCGCAGAGAGGCAAATAGAGGAACCACTCAAAAATAAAAATAAACACGCACGCACACACACGCACACACACACGCACAAACAGAGCGGCGTAGCGTATGGACAGAAGACGGTCCATTTACGAGACATGGGCCTTTTCTTCATATTAACACCGCCTGAAGATATTGGGCCAAAGTGAATCCAGCTAACCCAAGCCGAGCTCCTTTTTATTTTTTATTTTTCTTTTTTTAAATAATAATAATAATAATAATAATAATAATGGCAACACGCCGCGGAACGAACCATATTTGACTTTTATGATACTAATTAAACCTTTTAATCTCAATTTGCCCTATTTGTCAACCTTTGAAGTAACCACGCTCAAAAATATCTTCACTCTTTTATGGCCAGTGGGACTAAAGTCTTCTTTTAAAATTGCACCCTAATAGTTCCTAAGGCTTTTTTTTTATTATTTTTATTTTTTTTAAGTTACGCTAAAGATTAGTTAATTTTTTTTTCTTTTTTTATAAGCTAGGCTAAAGATTAATTAGAAACCATATCAATTGTTAGTTTTTATTTAATTTCCTCTCTTTTCTAATTTTTCCTATAAACTAAGTTAAAAATCATGCCAATTATTAATCTTTTTTTCTAACTTCCTTTCATCAAGATAAAAATAAACGACTGTAACTAATTTTAATTTAAATTAATCTTAAAATTATAATAAATAAATAATTATTATTTTAATTATTGTTTTAAAAAATAAGTATTTAATATTAATTTGTGAATCACCTTAAAAGAATAATTTCACTTTCAAATAAGTGGCTCCTCTCAGTATTAATAATCATTACTTATACTTTTCATGCAAGCTAGTCTGAATGTACCCTTTTTTTTTGTATGTTTTTCTTCACCGAAAAAGAAAGAGGAAATATAACTTTTTTTTAACATATTTAAGAACAGCATGTAGTGGGAAAATTTGTTAGGGTAACTGAACAAAAAGCCCTTTTTTAAATCTCATTTTGGTACATGGGAAAAAAATTCTCAACCTATTGGATTGCTCAAAAAGGTGAATTCTTCTGTTCTATTCCCACAAAAAATGGAAATACCATTTCTGCTGGCAAACCACCTTGATATTCCCCCAGCCTAAAGATTTCCAGATTGAACTCCGCAGCAATTCTTGGCAGTAAAGGAGGAATACATAAACGAAATTTTTTGAATATTATCCACAAAAGCCTCGACTTTCAATATATTCATAATATTCTAGCTAAAATTATCTCTCACCCAGCACACCACAAATTTCACAAAGACTGCGAATTTCGTGCTTTCTTGCCATTTGTTTATTTACTCTGTGTGTTTCAGTCTGGTCGGAGATCTTAACATTTCACTAATTTCTGTAAGAAAAATGAACAAATCAAGACCGAAGAACTAAAAATGAGATCACATAGGGAGGTAAAGATAGTATTCTTGCCGTTGGTGGCACGGATTAGACACCTCTATTCGATCAATTCACCGGCGGTTTTCATCTTATTCCTTTGCACCTTTGACTTCGAGGAGGCTTTCGAAGAATTAATTAAAAAAAAAGAAAAAACAACCCAAAAACATGTAACAAACTCAAAGGTTGAAGAGGTATCAATAAATTATAAAAAAAAAAAGGATGATCGTGGGAATAAGAGAGAGACTTTACATCACTTGAGAGTGACCCAAACGTAGCCTGTCTCGGCGCTGTTTTCGAACATGCTCGACAGTTCATTGACAGAAGGATCTGGCTGTAGATAATCCGAACGAACCAACAAGACCACAACACAGAAAAACATAAATTAAAATAATAATAATAATTTTTTCACAAAAAAATCGAGAGAAACCCCAGTTTATTTTGAGTGAGACCAGCCCCAGTGAAGTTACAGAAACAGAAATCCGAACCCCAGATGCAAATGATTGAAAAAAACACTTTACCGTTGGAGTGAAAGGAAGGCTCCTAAAGAACCCCTCGAGAATGAAGAGCACCGACCCTCCCTCCCACGGCGGAAGGAGTCCGACGGTGACTGAAATGAGGAGAATCTTCGTTTTTGTTTCTTTTGTCGAAAAATTGGGCCCTTCCAAATGCACTTCCGGCCTGTGATGAAAAAAGATGACTCCTTTTTCCAGAAATATCAATGAGTTGATTAAATTAACTAAAATTCTTACATTTTAGAGAAATTAGATTATGTAAAAGAATAAAAATTCACCTTTTACAATTTTCTTCGCGTGATTACCTAAAGGACCAATTCTCCCTTATTAGCTTCGAGCCAGGTAGGAATATGAAAAGACTAAGAATTAAACATCACATTAAGGATAATTAAATAAACTTCATCTTCGTCCTGCAAGTCTGGTCAAATTGTTGGATACACCCTATCTGATTGCTCGCCACAAAGTTAAAGCCATTCAAGCTATACATAATTTTCCACATATAAAAAAGATGCCCGGATTAACAGTGGAAATTGTCACTGCCGTTCGAGCTTTTTCCACAAATAGAAAGATCTTCGGATGATTGGATCAGCGGAAAATCCTTCGGCATAAGCACCAATGGCAGTCAGTAGGCTTGTGAATTTCTCCCCGTTGTCCTGTACCACAAAAAACAACCCCAAAAAAAGGTTTCAAAAATTTCATCGTCAAAATTCCCAAGTGCACGTTCATGCACATTTGAAATTGTTACTTCCTCGGCTTTAAGATGAATACCTAGACAGCACGGAAGTCGGAATTAGGAATTTTCCAAAGTTCCAGGATAACAAAATATGATACCTTTATATTTAACTTCCTTGCTCAAGAAGTCAGTGGATACAATAAAAGACTAAGACCCGTCTTTGGTTTTAAATACCAAACTAAGGGCGTTGTGTCCGTGTAGCTCACCCCAAACTAAGGGCATTATGTCCGTTTAGCTCATCCGTATCTCTCTACCTCAAAAATGGAAAACAACCATCCTAACCTCACACATGTTGTCAACATTTACACAGAATTATAAATCAAGCAATCACAGGCTCAATATATACATACTTGCCCATTGCAATTTCAATACCAGTTACTAATTGATTGTTTTAGATTATGCTTTATGTTTTGAGTTTGCAGCCTTAGTATTCTTAACCCATCACAATGAACACTGCTGGACATTTTATGACTATATCTTTGGTCAATTCTTCACATGGGAAACAACTTTCTAGTCTAGCTTACATGATTCTAAATCTAAATGTACAACAATTGTGAGAATGAGATGAATCAAGTATAAACCTTGAGGTTTACAAAAACAAGAAACTCCCTGAATTGGGCATTAAATGAGCCTTGTATATCCATCTACTTGAAACATAGTAAAGAATCAACTCATTCTCTTTTGCTTCACACCTAAAAAGAAATTCATCAGGTAATGATTAAATTTACAGCTTATACTCTACAGTTTCCCTTGCATCACTGACAATCAGGCTCCATTTACCTTCTGACTTTTTTCAACCAGGCACCAACATCTAGATAAGGAACTTCAAATTGGATTTTCCAGGCTATGTAACAAGCTTACTACTAATCACACATCACAGCCTAAAAAAATACAGTAAACTTCTTCTGTAATAAAATTGACGTGGTACAAACCTCTGGTTTCTTAAATGTCATATCTTTGAAAGCAAATGGTACCATGTATTCTGGAAGATCACAACGTATCAATGCCTGCCATAACATGAAATGTTCACACCTTATAATAAGATTGATAGATTGGTGCTTCCCACTCTATTAAAACAAAATAAAAACTGTGATAATGAAGTTTAAATTATAAGCAGCAAATGTAACTCATGTTATAAGTCTATAGCACACAATTGTCACAGGTCTTTGACCCTTCGCTCCAAACATGGGCAGTGGGAAATAGGGACAGAAAAAGGAAAATTAGAATGCAGCACATGGACCAGGAACTTCGATTGGTTATAGTAATTGAGGTGGCCAGTGAGATCAACTTAGATAGAGTAATTTGGTAGAGGCTCAGGGTTGCGAGTGTCTGTGTGTGTGAATGTGTTAAAACCCAAAACACACAAAACTTTAACTAAACTACATAAATGAAAGTGGCAGAGTGCATGAACTGAACAAGGAGAGAAAGGATGTGGAGAAACAGTTAACCTTGCACTGTTCCCAAAGACAAGAAAGATAGTCAATGAAGTACAGACTGGATTTCAAGTACCAAAAAGTTTACTTGGTAACTTGGTTAGGCTTGGAGGTCAAGCATGTACTTCTCTATTTGTCTGTGTGTGTGAGTGTTTCAGCACAAGATACAGGTGAACTGCAAACATGGAACTTAAACTAAACAAAACAGTGAAAAAATGGCTCAGTAAGTCAACTCGATACAATTGAAACAAGAAGAGAAAAGGGCCTGGAGAAACACTTAACCTAGCAATGGGGCTAAAGACAAGTAAGATGACCAATGGAGGATGAGACTAAAAGATGGCCAACATGGCTTTCAACCTTGCAGGTGCATACACTGTAATTAGGCATCTGTTAAGCCTGCTCTATTTTTATTTAAAAAGCAAGCTAACTCAGAACTCAGACTCAATTGAGGAGAAATTTGCCTGTGGAGCAAATAGGCAAATTAAATCAAGTGAATTGAAATCTACAAGATTCAACAAAGATTGACTACTCAAATTAATGAGTGAAAAAGAGTGCACCACAGCCACCCAATGCCCAAAAGTAGGAGAAAAAACAGAGTTGTATGTTTGTGAATTTATCAGAGTTTTTTCAACAGAGAAACACAAAAAATGCGTAAGACAGATGATTTGGGTGTCATAATTGAATATACTATGTTACATCTACTGATAGCTATTTCATATTATCCTAAAAATTTTCTGAGTTTAGCAAGATGATCAGTTATATAAAACTTGATAACCAGACAAAAAAAAAAAAAAAAAAACAGAAAACAGAACCTCCTATCTAGTTGAGGTATTCATATTTTTGAAAAGAAAAGGCAAAACAAGAATCCCCCCATAAAAGAAAGAACAAGGAGCGAAAGGCAGGAAAGTTACCAAGTTCTTGCTTAAGACAGCTTGATCTGCATTTGCTTGCAAGGCCTGTGAAAATAAATAGAAGATACAGGTTGGAGGAGGAGGAGAGGGGTGGTGGTGGGAGGGGGGTCAGCAATACCTATGAGGGAAAAGACAAGAAAAAGGCCAAAAACAATTGATCATAGATTCTTTAGTCTTCAAAGAGTGATAAAGAAGACAAAAGGCTGTGTTTTCTCTACACCACAAGCAATTAAGTGCACACAATTATGTAGAGTATCTTTGCTTAATCCTAATATTACCTTCAACATCCAAACATGTATGACAAGGTTCCATAAAAGTTATCATGAGGACTTAGCTTTTGATTGCAAGGTCTCCCTTATACATAGAAATTGCAATGGTGTACAAATTAGACAGAAACTAATTAAATCCTATTGCAAGTGCCAAAACTGGGAATGAGCTAGCAAGAACCGTAAAGATCAGAAAGATAATAATAAGCATTCAATTTATAAGGTAAGCCCAGTAGCTGGAAAACTATACCTCTCTAATGCGCCCCTCTTCTACTTGGTCAACACATTCCAACAAATTCTCCAATGTGCCTGCCAAAGGGAGTGAGTAGTTGTAACAAGTCAGTAAATCAACACATAAGGTACAGCACATGCAGCTGGATGACTGTATTCAGTCTTTCCACATTCTTTTTTGCAGGAAGGAAATGTTTCCACATCTTAGCAAGTCAATTTTCTCCCTAAAAAAGCAGTATATTCATGCCCTTTTCATGTTCTGAAAAGGCAAATAGGAGACACAACAGAATAACATACCAAATCTCCCAATCAATTTCTGAGCATAAACTTCTCCAATCCCAGGAACTCCTGCAGTTAAATGAAATACTGTATCAATCACTGAGCATATTCAATTTTAAGCATATTCCATGCATTTCCCTAGCTCCCTATCTTTTCTGGCCATTGACGCTCTTCTTTAGTATGCCTTTGCTCTAAATTCTCCCACATGGGAAACATAAGGCCATGCATCAAGCCACTGCTTACATTCTTTCCATGCAGAGGTTTGTGGCTGGAAGAATGCATTGCAAGCAGACTACAGTTGAATGTCACATACTAGCTTCTTGAAAATATGAAGTTAGGTCCACAGAAGCTTAGCATCCTTTGATGCTCATATGCAGTAATGAAAAAATTGAATATATGCAATGAAAACTGACAAGTTACAGCAGATAACCTGGAATGTTATCACTTTTGTCTCCCACAAGAGAGACCATATCAACGAACTGAGAAGGTTTTAAATCTCTATATAATTTAGCAAAATCATCCAACCCAAATGAAGCCATCCTGGGTAAGCAAAACAAAAGGATCACATTCTCCAGTTAAACGAATAATTTCAACACTTGCAAGAAAATTTTATATCTCACTAACAACAAAAGGTCCCTTTCAAACTAGAATTTTATTTTAGTTACATTAAAATGAAATTATTTCCCTTGCTTTACAAGGTATTTGGCCTTTACAGAACTGAAAGATTTTAATCAGATCGGAGAGCCTTACTTTGTCAACTTATATTTTATGTTGCCCCAGCTTCTTTTGCAAAGGATACCTTCTCCTTCTCTTTGTAATTATACCATCTCAAAAAAGGCATAATTAAGAATAACCAGTATGTGTTAGCAATCCCAACTAGTTTTAAAATAAAATCAATCATTTGTCATTCATCATACATAACAATTTTTAGGAGACTCAACTAAAAAACAGTTCTAAAATAAGACTCAGTTAACTGCAGCTCATACACAAAGCACAAGAAATTAAAAATGACAGCACTTACAATCTGAACCTAATAACAATGTTGACACATGAAGTAGTAAAAATGCGAGTTCAAGTGATACTTACTCAAATCCTCGTGGTGCAATTCGTAGAAGACGTAATGAAGGAGATAGAATCTGGAAAAAGTCTTTGTCTGGAGAAACAACTCGCACCTATTAGAAAGTACAATAAAGAAATAAGATTGACTAATCAAAAGAAAGGCAAAGGAATTTTAAGCATTAAACAACTTCACCAGCACCTAGTGCTTTTAACTAGTTAGATACATAATGCAGTGCTCCCTACTATGATTACATGGATCCAAGAAAGTCCTTCCCTTAGGAGAAGTCATTTTGGCTGTATATTGATGCATAAAAGATTGCTGCATGCTAAGTATCTTGCAGAAGGTTACTCCACTGTGACCTAGAGATCACAAGTTCAAGTTGCAGAAACAAACTCTATGTGAATAAGGGTAAGACTGCGTATGTTTAAAGCTTTGTCAGACCCCACAATGTGTGAGCCTCATGGTGGGATGCCCTTTTGTTTTTATACTTAGTATGTCAAATTTCTCATGTATATATTAAACAATGAAAGAATGATTTATGCAGGTTTTTAATCACTCCCAATGTTTGCTAGATAGTTCTTTAAGCAACTACCTTGAACCCAGCATTGACACTCCTTGTTGCTAACGTTCCAATCACATCATCTGCTTCAACTCCTAATACCTGCCCTCAAGTACAAGTGCAAGTAGTCAACAAATGTAACCTAAGCCCAAAATTTATGTATACTGCAGATAGAGAATCATTTACCTCAATCACCTTGATGGACATTGCTTTGAGGGATGCTTTCAAATATTGGACTCCCTGAACTATGGTATCAGGTGTTGGGGGCCGGTTGCTCTTGTAGGCAGGATACAAATTGTGGCGAAAATTCAAACCTTAAAACAATCAAGCAAAAACAATCGGGCAAATTTTATATCATCCAGAAATTACTGTCATTTGAGCACTTAGAACAAAAGGGATAACTTTGCCAGGTACTACAAATAAAATACCAGAGTGCATCTCAATGGAATAAGCTACAACAGTTTGGAGTAAAACCATTCACAAACTTATGTGTGAAGGATTTATAACGTCAATTAGGATGCTAAAAGATGCACCAATTTTTATGACAAAAACCTCCCCCCCCCCCCCCCCCAAAAAAAAAGCCACAAAATAAAACAATTGCATTTGACGCCTCATCGAGTCAAGTCTAGATATCAACACAACATGGGACAAGATTAGCTTTGTATCAAAACAATTGAGAAGACTGCAAATGCATCCCTTTGTCAAGCCATTTTGAAAGAATGTGGTACGATGATAGATACTGGTGCAAATCCAGGTCAGCTCACCACCCCATCCTACTAAGCACCAACATATTCTTAAGGGTCATGAATCATTTAAAAGCATAGAGGGTGGAAGGACTAGACGGAAAACTACTAAAATAAGTGCACAAAGGATATTCTGATTACTAAAAACTAGTGCAAATTAGCATCTGAAATAAGTTTATAGCTCTATGAGTCAGTAATGAAATTTCACAAATTTTGCCAAACAAAAGAAGAAATGACTAATATCTTGTACTAAAAATATCTAAACTTCAAAATTCAAACATTTTTCCACAAAATATTCAAACATTTGGTACACTCGTGTAAAGAGGAGCATACAATGAACTAATAACACTAAAGTCTCAAGTCTAGTTGAATTCTCGGTCTCATATCCAAGCCATTCGCAATCGAAGTAAAGATCAGAATGGTAAGAGGTTTGATGCAGCCAGCTTTTTCTAGGTTAAGAAACCATCCATAAGGCCAATTATATCAAAACTTAAGATTTTAACAAGTTTCATTGCTCTAAGTGCAAACATCTAGGAAAGGAACCATTTCTAAAGATTTTGTAAATAAATTTTGAACACTATAGGTAATATAGTAAGCCATATAAATCCATATGGGATATCAACTGTTATTGAGGTAAAAGAAAAACAATAATCAATATATAGCAACAAAATTTTGTAAACAAGCAGAAAATATATTGGAAAATCACTTAAATGCATAACATAAATATTTCTAACATTAAAATATAGAAACCTGCCAACCATCATGTGAAATTGAGAAAAGCTCTTAAAATTGGCACTGTAAAAAGAGACTTGATTTTATTTGCACAGCCTTTATCATATACCCATATTTATGTCATGTCACAGCCACGACCATAAGAACATTTGGGATACAGCACGTAATTTATGCAAAAAAATACAGTCTCCCTATTTTATATTGCTAGCAAAATCTAGGACCTACCAAATCATGAAGAAGCATACCTTTTGCCATGATATTTTGTTTGGATGAAACATTACTATGACCAACTCCTGAAAAGAAAAGGTTTGGTCTATCAAGATTATGCTTCAAACAACAATTTCACATCCCAAGCACCACAAAAAGTCAAGCAAATTCACTGCTAACTATAAAAAGGGGAAGCAAGCTAACTAGCATCATACAGCTACAGGCTGAGAAACTGCTTAAAAGTTCCAAGTTCTGGGTTATTATACAACCTTGAATGCAATGACACAATGAGATAGGACAACAATCAGCAGGTTACATTACTTAGGAGATTCCAAATGAGAAAGGAAAAAAAAAATGAAAAAAATGCTATTTCTAGAATTTTGCTTTGGTTGGCAAGACAATACCCAAGTTTTCTTTCTTCATCATGAAAATTTCCAACAACTTCATGCACATAAAACATATTAAGCAACAGGACTTAGGATAAGATCTTCTAAGAATAAGCATGTAGATGGCACCAAATCTTGCAACATCCACACAATGTTCCAGGATAAGAATTCTCCATTGACCGTTCTGTCAATATAGAAGTCATTCATTGACTTTTTGTGTAATTATCGGATTGGTGGATACATGTGTCTGGCCAGAAAGTGAAAGCTATAGTGATGATGGAATGCCTGAAATATCAAAATGATGAAAAGGAGCATGTGAAATTGGCACCCAATTAAATTCCTCAATGTGCAACAAGAAGTTGATAGGTGCTCACTTCTTCAACAAAGGCCTCGTTGCCTAGAAACCTAATATCACCACATCTATGAATTCCATCATCACCACAGCTTTCATACAAAGGAATACCATGCAAACACCAAGACCTGGACAATACATCAACACCATCAATAATTGCTGGATCAATAGCAGCAATTATATCAGACATCTGAGCACCTTCATCCCACAGAGCCTTGTACATGGCTATGTGGGCCCACGGAGCTACTCTGCCAGCAATTCTTGTTGCATAGCCAAAGTATGATGCGCCTTCCACAACATTTCCTGCTGCAGTGCTTGAGGCATGGGTCTTGTGTCCATCTGTGTCACGGGTGGAATTCATAGATATGGTGATGTTAGGACTCTTGGAAGGAAGGCCTTTGTTCAAAAAGCAAGCACTTATCAACTTCTTGTTCCACGTAGAGGAATTTAATTGGGCATTTCACACGCTCCTTTCCATCTTTTTAGTGTTTCATGCATTCCATCATCGCTTTAACTTTCACTCTCTGGCCAGACACCCATATCCACCAATCTGATAATTACATCCCATATCAAACAGAGTCTGACATGCAAACAATTATTACAACAACAAAAAGTTTGCTTGCACATTTATGCTTCCTTCACTTATGGCATCGGATAGCACTACTCAATGGTAGAGTTTCACAGGCATCTCAATACACAAGACTCTCATATTGTGGGATCTGATGAGTGGTTAAACATATGCAACTCTACCCCTCTTCCATCAAATTAAAGTGCTTACTATAGCAGCAAAGCAAAATTCAATCTACAGCATCAGATTTGACTCTCGTTTGAAAGAAAAGAGTATTATATCCATGTCTGCCAACATACCATTCCAATTTACAACCCATGGTGCACTATGAATTGGAATGCCAGCCATCTCAGGCTCTTTCAACAGTAGGACACGACAAGAAGAAGTACTAGAAAAAAGAAGCCATTTTTAGTACATCCAGATTTCACATTCAATCCACTTAACTGATACAAACATGAAGCAATTTCTTGAAATGCAGTAACAGAACATGTGAGAACAAGAAAAAAAATTAAAACAAATGCAAAGCACCAGAAGGAAAAGAATTATTTTTTAATACTAGGTGCAATTAGATCCTTATAATCAGTGCTTATTATTTTATCAAGATGCATTTGAACTCAGAAGCACTGGCATTTCCGTTATCATTAATAAAGGCACTGCCTTCTCATAGGTGTTGGTTATCCTCATTTGCCTTTTTCTCTTTTTAATTAGTCACCAAGGGGCGTGTTTGGTCAGGTTTTTTGGCCTTGCAACCAAACACAATTAACAATTATAAAAGTAGGAACTACAAAGTAAAACTTATGCAATGTATGATCACAATATTCATTCATTGACATAGCAAAAGACAATTAGGAAAAATTTTTCTAGACCCTTCACAATTACTTATGTACATGTTCCAAGTTTAAAATTTCAGTCCCCTTCTATTAGCTTCAAACCAAACAAAGCTTGTAATGAAAATCAAGATGGTGAATTTTCACATAGGTATAAATTGAATAGATTTATCCAAAAAGAAATTTCAAACATCTTGGCATAGCCATTGTAAGTGTGTAAAAATAGGCAGAACAAAAGGCTTACACATTTTAAAGCATGCAAAAACACACTGGCAGGGGGGAGGGATAGAGAACAGTTTATTGAAATAGATACAAATTTAATTATTATTAAATAAAATTGTGTCTCACCATCATGATCAAAGACCACCTGCAAGAAGAAATAATAACCAGATGATACATAACAATATTTGCTCAAGGGGTTTGACAACAAGAATAGGGAAAGGGAAACAAACATGGAATATCCCCAATAACAATGCACATCATTGAGAGAGAGATATCCTGGAAATATTGCTATTTAAAATTTAAGAAGCAATACAAGAATTTGAATAACTGTACCAAATGAGAGACTGACAAACAGTCAAAATGTCAGAAAAAAGGCTTAGCAAAATATTAACTACTATGACAGTGTGTCCTTTATGATGCACGCTCAATTGCTTCTGAATGATCCTCTCTATTACACTAAGAATTAGAAAGAGTTCATAATTGAATGGTAGAGAGACATCCAATTTGAAACATGGGCCCAACAAGAGTCAGTCATCATAAAAAAAAAATGCTGCAAGTACAGAGATTACTAATGTAAACATAAATTTTTCATAACAAAATTTCAAACAAACAAGTATAAGGGAACAAAATCATACCACTACATGAGAGGGCAAGAATTCCAGAACATCAATAATCTGCAAAACAAATAATAATGTAACTTTGATGGCTAACATGCTTTTGAAGATATGATTGTGTGATTGGTCAAATCTGGTTAAAACTGATTGTGCACAGTGAATCACATATTCATATCTGGTTAACTGCGAAAATATATTTTGCAGAAAAAGAATTTGATTAGGTTTAAAAACTGTTGCAGATAGAAAGTTCATTGCAAAATCCAATTTCCACTTTTGGTTCCCACATTGGAACCAATCTCAAAATCAAAACAATTGTTCATCTGTGTTCTGAATTCTAGATAACAGGAACTAAATGAGTCAAAAAAAGCAACCAATTTGGCCAAAGTGAGATAAATGTCTTGCTAATCCATTTTGGCCATTGGAATGGGATTGAAGCCTTCAGCAAATTCTTAGATGAGAATCAGATCACTTTTTAAGGTACATTGGATCTTGTCCAACACAAAAGACATGACAGACTGGTAACGTGAGATGCAACAATGCCAAAATTGCAGAGCAAATAATAGGACTTCTCAATGCATTTTCCCCATAACCCAGCACTGTTTGATGCACGATTCATGGATAGTGGTAACAAATACATTGGTGGATTATAACTTACAATGGTGTGTTATACTGACAAACAATCTTGACAGAAATAGTCACAGCAATCTAGAAATTTTGAAAAACGTGGTTTTGAGGGTTGGGAGGTGGTTTTAACAGTAATTGTGGTTTCGACATCAAGACTCTGACAGCAGTTGTACGTACATGAGATGCTGAGAGCTTAGAAAGTGCACTGACAATTGTTGCTCTATTTGGTGGTGTACTGTCGGAGGAAAGTCTTCATAATACATGCAGTAGCTTCAGAAAAATATTAAAAAAAACAAAAAAATAGAGAGAGAAAAGAAACCAACTGCAAGAAATGCTTTCACACAACTCCAATGGTTCAACTGGTGGTTTCTACATGGAGAAGAAGGGGTAAAAAACATGCACTTGACATCCTTACACTATTTATACATTTGTATGCAAATTTTGTCATTTGAACAGCACCTTTTGCCTTAGATAACAGATTTAGCAAAACCATTGAGCAAATACACATAAGAAACATGTAAATTCCATGAACCCATTGTACATTACTTACAAGAGACAAGGATCTGAATATAGTCAAAACCCAATCTCCATTGCCATCCGCATGCGATAGATGACCATGATGCAAGTTTGCTGCTCTAGACCAAAACAGAAACAAGAAAAAGAAAATGATCACCCAAAACAGATTTTCACAAAAACATATCAAGACAGACATTATTCAATTTAGATAAAAATAGGTACATCCTGAAAAGAAAGCAGCTGTAATCTTTCAGAAGCAACTGATAATAGCAAATCCAAAACAATAATGAACATGCCGTATGCCCAATCTTTTCCCAAAATCCAGCATGCATTGTCCCTGATAATTTGGGTCAATAGCACACAGTAATCCAATCATTTGACTTAAATGAATTTGTGAAAAGCCTTCTCTCTCTCTCTCTCTCTCTCCCCCCTCCCCAAAACCCAACTATTGGCTCCTTTGAACAAACACAAAAATAACAATACAGTCCACAAAATACAAAATTAAAAGACTACATTACCAAAGTAGAATGATTTCAATAAAAAATAATACTGTACATAAATCCGAAAGATAAACCACATAATTTGACATACCCAAAAGCTTGAAGTACGCTCTGTAGATGATTGCTGTACCGTCAATTAGCATTACTCTTGCATTTAACAGATCAACATTCACTGCCCTTTCTTTATCCTTGACTGAATCAAAAAACACCCCTGGCGTATATTCACTTTTGGAAGTGGTGGACGCATCACTTTTAGAAGTCCCACAAACAGCTTCAAACAAAGCTGGATTTGCACTAGATAAATCACAGTAGTTCTGAAAACAGAGACCGAGGGTGAAATTAGTACCCCACACAAATGGAAAAGGGATATCAAATCAAAAGGAGGTCAAGAGAGATCATATTAGAAAATCTTCCAAAAGTGATAATGGGAAACATGCAACCACTCCTTGCGTAAATGAAATCCATGATTTTAGACAAGAGAATGAATGAAAAAATCAAAAAGACAGAAACAAAAGATGGAACAGTGAGATGAACTAGAACTTGGAAAGATCTAAGGGATCCTATCACTGGAACAACATCAAAAAGAAAACTTGATACAAAACATTCCAAGAAGAAGTTATGTGACTGCATATTTGGGTCCGAAAAGCAAGCAAAAAATTTCAGGGAATAAGACATTCACCCAAATCGCATTCTTGAGCGTGGTACCTTCTTGGAAAGAGTGATTAAAGGATAAAAAAGAACGCCTGTTTTGAGACCGGACAAACCGCTGCTGCCGACTCTCCGAGTACTTGCAAAGCCCCTCGCAAGATAACCAAAGCCCCTCCACAAGCAACGAGTTCGAATACTCAAGCACCGATAGTATGCCATGACCGCATAGCACTCACCCCCACCGACCCTGCCACCACAACTGCGTATTACCAGAAAACAAACAAAAACAAATAAAAAAAACACCTGAAATTCAAGATCCGGCGACAGCAATAATCAAGTAATAATTTAATGCAAGAAATGCAGGGCAGAGGCTGGCTGGCTGGATTGTTGACATTGGCATTGTAGCCGGCGAAAGACGGGAGAGAGGCTACCTGTCCTGATTTCCGGTCGGGCACCGGTCCGTAGACAAAATCTCTCTCGAACCAAACAGTCAGGAGATAATGATTCTTTTCAATTGCCACTGAATTCGTTTGCAGAACTAAAGGTCTCGAATTTTGATCTAAGTCGAAACCAGTTAACCGAAAAAATAAATAAATAAATAAATAAAATAAAATCAGAACAAGAGAGAAATTTTGGGGATTAGGGTTTTGAGATTTTGGGTGGATTTAGTGGGTTGTTTTGTGGGTGAAATTGTGACGGACGAGCAAGAGACCCGAAAGCCTCCCAGAAAAATAATAATAATAAATAAATAAATAAAAGAGGACTAAAATCCCCAATACGCACCGGATTGGGCTAGAGGCTGTGGGATATCCCAATTAGAAGCGGATTGTGAGAGCGCGTACTAGCGACGCGCACGGGTCTTATTAATCGACGGCCGGGATTTGATCTGAAGCTGCAGCCTCTACTCTTACTCTCCTCTTCCTTGTGGGTTAAAAAAAAAATAAAAAGAAAAAGAAAATGGTCGTAGTTAAACCCCACGAACCGTTTAAACCCTAACCAGCAATCTTGTTTGCCCGTTCGGGATCCCCTCTCTTACTGTCTCGCCGGCCGTCTTGCAAAGCACGACGGAGCAGCGGGGATTGGCGGCGGAGAGAGAAGATAAAGAAATTGAATGCCCAACTAAAAGAAGATAAAGAAGACATCAACGGCGGCGGCGGCGGCGGCAGGTGCCTTACTCTGTAATAAGGATTTTTGACGGAATTTAGTGTGTTGTGCATATACGTAGGAGTGTTTCTGCAATGAAAAGAAGACTGGCGAATTTCGTTCAAAAAAGAAAGATCAGGGAGAAGTCTTTTTCCAAGTTCAGACTTTTTGTTTCTCTTTTCTTATTTTGTGTTTTTCCCCCCCCCTTTTTTTTGTGGGTTTATTATGCAGGTGTTAATTGTTGCTAAGGTGTTAAATCAATGGCTAAGAGAGGAAGCGGTCCAAGGAATGATAATAGAAATCCTAAGAGAAGGTCCCGCCATGAACATATGGATGATCCAAAAGATATGGACGATGAAATCGATGCCTGTAAATATCTCTTCTTCAATCGGCCCTTTTCTTGATGTTGTCTTATTTATTACTTCTTAAAATTGCCACTTTTATCCGCATTTGTTGAACATTTTTCTTTTTGAACCGGCCGAATGTGCCTCCATTTCTTTCCTTTGCTGGTTTCGACTGGGTTTATGTAGTTCACAAGCAGAGGGATATTATTCCACTTGACGTAAATGGTGATGCTGGGGAATCAAGTGAAGATGAAGAGAATCCAGTCTTTGATGATGAGGTATTTGGCTTGTTGTTTATGATCATATTCCAACAGTTACTTTGTATCAATTTGAAATCTTTATGTGATTAATTTAACTTATTATTGTTCATGCTGTACCGGTTTTGGGTTTGGATTGTTTTTCAAGAAAGAAATCTTCCCTTTTTATGGGTCTTTTTTCTCTTTTTGAGGGGAGGGAGAGGGCAAGGGGGCAGAATTAAATTTGGAGTTGCATTTTCTTTGTTTGAAATGATGCACAATGGAATGGTCTTGATTGTTTAATTTGAAAATGAGACGGGTGAAGAGTGGGAATTCTTTTCAGCTTCCATAACTGAGTTTGTACTTCATTAACCATGTGAAAAGAATTGGATGAATTTTTTTTTTCTTTGTTGCCAACCTTTTTTCCCAGATCCTGTTTGGTTTTGCACTTTTGAGGGTTTACTGTTCTGTACTTTTGTTTATTTTCAATCTCATTGTTAGTGATACCCCATACAGGATATTAATGATGAAGACGAAGATGAAGATGATGAAGATGAATATAATGATGATTATGAGACCGATGCCCAAAATAGTAGAATGGCATCAAAAAGTAAGAATAATAATTTCTTTTCTCATACTTTTCTTATGTGTTTTCCGCTTTTCCCTCCTTTTTGTTGTTTGCTACAAGCCTGAATTATGAAGCTGATTGAATTTCTCCGCCTGCAAATTTTGCTGACCAGGTTTCTGCATTGTTCAGCTTTAACTTCTTGCCTGACTATTTGTTTTCTTCTTTTTTGTAGTTTTTTTTTTCGTTTATCTTTTTTCTAAGTTTTTTCTTGTTTGGGCATTGAGGGGGATGAGGCCTGTCATAGCTAAACTCAGAATTTTAATTCACAATCTAAACTGGAAAAGTGTGTTCTATCTTTTTGGCTTTTGTTCTCCCCCAAGCATATTTGTCTTTCATTAATTGTCAATTCTAAATTTGTTGGTTGATATTGTGGAATAGAGCTTTGTGGTTGGCTAAATAATAAGTTTATATATGAATTAAGAGCACAACTTTGCCTTGGGTTCTCACAAGCAGCCAGAGTGTGCCCTTGGCCATGCTTGGTTAAGTTATTGCTTATCATATGTTATTTTCAGTTGCAAGGCAGCAAAAATTCTTACGATCAAAGTTTGGTGAGTTTGACGATGAAATGCCTTCTGATGAGGAGCAAGATGAGGAAGGAAAAAAGTTTGTGTGGGGTGGCAAAACACACCAGTATTATAATGCTGATAATGATGATTTTGAGGTAAGAATTGAAACATCAAGTCCATAGCTGTCATTTTGTTGTTTTCTGTCAATTCAACTGCCCACCATGATGCTAGTTAACTAATATTTCTCATTTGGAATAGTACTTATGTGTATTCTCAACCATTTGGCTTATACAGTTATATGCTCTGAATTTGATTTTGTAACTGCTTTTATCTATTGACACTCCATTTGATATTATGTCACAGCTGCAATCAAGTGATGATGAGGCTCCCAAAGAAGAAGAGGCAGAGGTGTTAAGATTGCAGAAGGAAAAGGCAAAATCTTTATCAATGGAAGATTTTGGCCTTGAAGATACTCATGAAGGTGAGAGTGACAGGGAATTAACTTTAGAAGTAAGTTGTTTGCTCCAAGATACCTATCTTTCACTTGTTCAAGTTGAATTGATGGTGAATTATTAGTCAGAGAGGGACACGTGAAGAAAATTTCTTACTTTGGTTGTGCAGGAAGTTTCTGTTAAAAGAAAAGCCACAGTCAAATCTCCATTCAGCAAAGAAGATGTGAACATGGATGCAGCTTTTGAGGAGGTCAAAAAGGATTTGAATGCTTTGTCAAAAGAGGAGCAAATGGATGTTGTCTTTAGGTGAATTTTGTATCCAGATTTCTACCATGCATGGAATTGCCTTTCCTTTCATGTGCTTTAATGCACAGACTCTCCCACACACATGTACATTCCTATGTGTTTGTGTTTATGATGGTACTAAAACTCTTGTTTGATTTACATAATTGATGTAAGATTCAGAAAGTTAAAAAGCATTAGAACTTTTCTGGGTAATGCGCGTGAAGCCGGAAAAGGTAACAAATGAGTAGTGAGATTGATGGTTCGAGGGAACAAAGTAGTGTTTGGAAAAGAATTCTGGCGTGGTAAAATAGGTTCAAAGAGAGAAACCATTCTTCCACCCAAGTTCATACAAGGCTTTAGTTAACATATATGACCAAGTAGACATTGCTGAGGGCATTTTCACTTTGACATTCTTGGAATTCAGCACATTTTTTAGCTTATAAATTTTTTGCTCATTTAGAACTGCATTGTACTCCCTCTTTGTGTGGGCGTGTGCACGCACCTTTGGGAGTAAATAATAAGGATGAGACCTGGATTGCTTCCATAAAGATCATAGTATCTCTTCTTGCACTGTGGAGGTTCTGGCTTGAGTGGAACAATGTGCCATCTAAGGTGTCTACTCTTATTTATTTTGATTTTGTTTTTGTTATGAAAATTTTTCCCATTACCAGTGTGAATTTCACATTTAATGAGAGATATAAAGAAGTTGATAACATAGAGAGCATGCATGCATAAAGGCAAACCTATGATTGCTTCCCTTTTCATCAAATTTGTGGTGTGGCTTGGTTTTGATCGAAAAATCTCACATAATTGAATTGAAGGTAGCTTTGGCTTTTATGATCATCTCACACTGATTGGTCATTCTGGCTTCTGACAATTGAAATTGTTCATATAGTGGGGCTGGACTTTCATGTTATATGATTATAGCATTTAGAAAATTGGCATCCTTCCTATACTTGCAGGGAATTGTTTGTGACTTTTTGATGTTGGCTGCCCTGGAGTGTGCTTTAAGTTTGCATTATTCTGAAAGCATGAGATTGTCTTTCGTATTTCTAGCTGGTACTTCCCCCACTTCATTCCCGCCCCCAAAAAAAGAAGGTTGGCAGCATATATCATAATGGTGCATTGGATAGATGTTATTTTCTAGAATGTTTTAAAAGTCAGTGATATCAGGTATGATTATCTGCCTGAGAATAAGGTTTCCTTATCTTCAATGATTTTTTCTGCAGCTCTGCTCCAGAATTAGTTGGTTTACTGTCTGAATTAAATGATGCACTCGAGCAGCTTGAGAACAGAATTAATCCACTTTTAGATCAGGTACTGTTTTCTTCTCTAATCATTGTCTTTTCTGCATCAGTACCTTATGTAACTGTAATACTGGAATGTTTTCATTTTTCTGTGTAATGCAATGAGGGGTGAGTCCTGTTGTAATGGTAAGGTTACGCCATTGTGACTTGAAGAAACAAATTTGACTTACGAAAACAACTTTTTTGTGAAAATAAGCATAAAGCTGCGCACATCAATCCCCTTCCCAGACCCTACAGTGTGGAAGCCTCATGCACTTGGATGTCCTTCTTAGCTGTGTCATGAAATGTATCTCAGGGCTACTTTCCTTGCATAGACACAGCTTCTCATATCGAGTGATGCCTGTTAACTGCTCTTATGTTTTCTGTAGGTTAAAAATGGTGGAGTAATCCTGGAAGGTGGAATGCACTATTTGGAGGTGATGCAGCTTCTTTTGTTGTCCTATTGCCAAGCTATAACATTTTATCTCCTTCTCAAGTCTGAAGGGCAGCCAGTTCGTGATCATCCTGTCATAGCTCGGCTTGTAGAGATCAAGGGCTTATTGGATAAGGTTTGTACTTTTCCCTAATCGAGAATTGGTTTTTCTGCATTATTAGTTAAATTTCATACTCAAATGATTATGAAAGATATATTCTTGCATGCCAACATTTCCATGCTTAACATACTCGCATTTTTGGGGGGGGGGGGCTGGGACAAGTTATCAACCAGAACAACTGGCATGCTCTGTTGTTTGTTATTTGTGGTGCATCTTTTATTGAATTGGTGCATCATTTTGCAGCAATTGGTGTAGGGATCACTAGAATGATGGTAATTGGGAGGGAATGCTCGTGAAAGGCTTTAGAAGATAAATTGTGGTTACTTGCATGAATCAGTGGGCATGCAAAGACCTCAATAAATTTTCTACTAAATGCTCTTCAAATTTTTCTTTCTTGTTAATTTGTTGAGCCCAAATCCTTCGGGAACATATTGTGGTTTGAGAGAGTGGAGAAACAATAAATAACCATTTAATTCAAATTTTAAAAAGAGCATTCCCTAACATTATGAACTGCCATTGGCTTTTTCCTTTGTTTTCGAGAGCTGTATATTCAGTTCTTTCATTGATATCCACATATTACACTTTCCAGATGAAACAACTTGATGGCAATCTTTCATCAGAACTTGAGGAGATCCTTAATAAAAATTGTCAGTCTGGAACTGTGGAAAAGTCTGCCACAGAGAATACTTCACCTGTATTAGTATCTGATTCCATCACAAAACATCATACTACTTCTCTCGTCTTGTCTAATACAGGAGAATCACCAGAGGTAGCTTTTTTTTATTTTTTTGTTCTCTGCCATTGACAATATTTGGATACCACTTTTCAATTAGACTCTAAAATTTCTGTTTTACATCGCAGTCTGATAACAAAAATCAGATGGTAACAGGGGAGTCCTTGAAGGATCATGACAGAACAGAACGGGAACATAGGCATAAGGTGAAATTATTCAAACTATTTCCAGCTGTTCCGATCTCGTATCCATGTATATCCCTTGAGCATAATTTGTTTGCTCTCATGCTTGTTACTGTTGCTGCTTCATGACTGGGTCGCAGCTATGTGGCTAATATTGGATTTTCAAAACTGGCAGAAGGATGAAGTTTCTGTACAAAGTATGGAAATGTTGAAATTGAGAGCTGCCCTTGAGGAAAAATTGAAGCAAAAGGGGGTTTTTACTTCCTGTGCTCCAAAGTCCAGTAAAGCCCAGAAACATCCAAAAGAAGTCAACAGGTGCTGTTTTTTCTCTATGGTCCCTAATTTTTTCTTTTGTTAAACTTTTCATGACTTATTTGCCCAGCTTGGAATTGAACAGACAGCTTGAGACATATGATGATTTCAATGATGAAGCTGTAAGTTTTGAGAAGGGAAGCAACTCATACACAAGTTCATTTGGTTCAACAAAACTTTCCCACCTTGTTACTGCTAAACCAAACAAGCCAAAGGTATGGGTTATCAAACTTGATGTGACTTCTCTGTCCATGGTGATGGACCTTAAATTTGTCACCAACTCAATTGCAGACTACAAGCAAAGTTAGTTTTGTTTACAACAGGATAATACTTTCCTCTTTCATGAGTAAATTCGAACTCTGGCATCAATTTTGTTATATATTTTGTTTGCCACAAACTGCTCCCGGCTCATTTTAACAGTGGTTGGTTGGAACACTCCCAGCTCTTATTTCTTGATTTTTGAAATTGGCTGGTTGGCTTGGACTAGAGATCATTTATCAGGTTTTGGGGATAATCTCGATTGTAGGGAAATTCATAGGATGGGATTTTCTTTTTTTTTCTTCTGTTTTTTTGTGAAATGTAGTTGCCTGTAACAGTTTAGCTTTTACCTTCTCGTGCAAAGGTCATTTCTGGTGATGATGATATACCCAAGAGAGATGATATTGGAGAAAGGAGGCGGAAACATGAGCTAAGAGTATTGGCAGGTGCTGGAATTAAGGCTGATGGTGATGACGAAAACAAAATTGGTAATTCTACAGCTGATGAAGCTTCTGACGTGGAGGAGAGTGATGATACAGGAGGCTCTGAAGATGATTTCTACGAACAAGTAAAGCAGAAACGAAATGCAAGACTTGCTGCTAAAGCCGAGATTTACACGAGGTTTCTAGCCTTTTTCTGGCTACACTGGCTTAATTTTTTTGCTCATGAGTGCAACGTCTGAGTCATCCAAATTTCTTGCAGTCTTTAATGTCAGAATATATATAATGGTATTTAAGTTATCTTTTTCTTTGTTATAATTACTCCAGGGTTGTAACTACTAAATTACAGTCTTAAGTTGCCAGCCCAACAATAAAAGATTGTTCGACGATGAGTCACAGTAAAAGATGTTTCTTTTGCAGGAACCCAACAACCCCATCTCTGCCTGAAACCGTGGATGGAAAGCGCCATATCACTTCCCAGGTCAGAACATGTTACCATTTTATCTGTTAATTTTCTGCATTTAGCTCCTCATCATCTAAATGTCAAATTTTCTCATTTTCTGCCATTATGCCAGATTGAGAAGAATAGAGGTCTGACTCGCCATCGCAAGAAGTTGACCAAAAATCCAAGGAAGAAATATAGGGTATTGTGATTGTATTTGAAGCAGTTTGACAGATCATTGCAGAGTTACTACTTTTCTGATCAGGCACTTCATGTTTGATTTATTAATTCATCTCTGGCTCCATCTTGATGTCCAGACGAAGCACAAGGAAGCACAGATGCGGCGCAAAGGGCAAGTGCGGGAGATCAAGAAATCCATCGGTCCATCATACGGTGGAGAGACCACCGGCATCAACACAGGGATCAGCCGAAGCGTCAGATTTGGAAACTGAGCTTCATATTGTTTTGATCAATTAATAGGCTTGAGGACAAGGCTACATGCAAGTATGTTGCATTGCCTGCGGCATAGTTCTTGTATTTAATAAATGCATCTTTGCAAATGGAATGGAAAAGTCTGATATTGTCTGCTCTGTCCGCCACAATCAGGCTGTTCCTGTGAAGCGGTAATGTCATCTTCCCAGAACCAAGTGGGGAAATATCCAAATTCAAAACCTTTGCTCGTGATTTTAACCGTTTGATCGGTGATAAAAGCTGTGTTGCATCACCATGCTCTGGAGCCCATGTATTTGCATCAATAGGCTCTTCCTTCCTTCCTCTCTTCATGTTCATGCTTTATGCATAAATTTTCTGCAACTATTAGTTGCTAACAATAGATACCATTGTTCCAAGCATATCGATCCATGGAGTAGACTAGTTGGAGTCGTTTATTATTAGTTGTTGTTGTTTAAATTTGTAAGGAAAATTAATTTAAAGCCTTGGGAAGAAAATGCTTTTTTTTTTTTTATTCTGGTCAACAAAACGAGTAAGTAAGAGTAGTATCTTACATATATGCCAGGGAGGATTGCAGTAGGCACACGACAAGGTAGGCTGGATCGTTTGCATTGAATTCATGACGTAGCAAATCCCATGTAGTCTACCATGGATCACCAATTCCTCATAAATTCTACAAGTTTAGATATACATTTAAGTCTTATTAAACATTTTAATAGAAATTTAAAACTCATAATCATGTGGTATGAACACTACTACTAGAATAAAATGAGCCGCA
Organism: Bruguiera parviflora; assembly: GCA_019804595.1. Taxonomy (NCBI): domain Eukaryota; kingdom Viridiplantae; phylum Streptophyta; class Magnoliopsida; order Malpighiales; family Rhizophoraceae; genus Bruguiera; species Bruguiera parviflora. The sequence goes on from CM034047.1 coordinate 10,541,284, forward strand.
GTGAAAAATACTTTGGCTCTGGAAATGGTTTCATACTCCTCTCCCCAAGCATTGATGTTTTTTAGGCCAAGGGTGATCATATTTGGGGTTAGAAGCAATTAGATTATAATCCTGAATCACAGTGAGGCTAAAATGATATTCAAGAATGGGCAACAAGCCTTCTATATTCGCAGGCTCGTAGGGCAAACTATTAACTCAGAGAGACTGCCCTGAATGAGCCGGAAGATTCCAAATTGACAATAAATAATTTTTAACTATAATCGGGGATCAAAAAAAAGTACCAACTGGAAACCTAGAACTAGTTCACAAATATACCAAAAAAAATAGAGAGAAATGATATCGAGTTGATTGGAATTGATCAAATTCTGACCAAAATAATCATTGTATGGTAACTAATGGCTCGGCTTACGCTTCTTTGCCAACTTTCTCATCTGCTCGCGCTGCTCCTCTTCTTCTATCAGGCGTAGTTGCTCTTCGTCTTCTTTCCTTGCAATCTTTGCACTGTACCCCAAAATTAAGCCACGATCCAACCAAATTAACGGAGGGAAACAAGAGCATAGAACCGGAAATAAGAAGAAAAAATTATTAATACAGATATTTACTATTAGTCATACAAGCAATAAATAAAGAAGTCGAGAGAACTTTAACTTCCGTGTCTTCCAAATTCGGAAAAACAATCTTTCCATCCTAATGCAAACTCCGGTTCATGTTGCCTAGTTATATGATGGCCTACATCAGCCATCAGTTCTCTCGTCTTTTCTTCCTCAACAAGGCCAAATTATTAGCATGGAGATCATATGATTAAGAAAAATATGAACAAGCAAAAATTGCTAGGCCTCCCAAAAGAAGGGTACAAAACGTTCAAAGAGTATGACAAAGAAAAAGGTAAAATACAACGTGAATGCAGTACACGAGGCAAATACGGGTTAACCGCCATAGATGTGTGGATATTACATATGTAGCACATGAGAGATGAGCAGTGCAGTTCTAATGCAGAAGCAAGTTTCATCGCCATCCCCACCCCCCAAATCTCTGTCCCTTTGTGTCTCTGTGTGTTTTCGTGTATTTTGTAGTCCCAATAAAGGAATGAAAAATATAACATCCGGACCCCAATCAGCCAACAGTACTAACCTTCTTCTCTCCTCCTTCATGATATCATCAAAGTTTGCCTCCATGTCACTATCATCATCGTCCCGACCAGCAAACCTTTGGGTGCTGTGAAGAATAGCAATATCATATAACCAACCAGCACCATTAGACAACCAAAGCACCAAAGAAACTAGTTCTAATCTGGCACATGCCCAATCAACAATGCTCGGGCAAAATGTCAAGCCACGAAGATAGGTTTTCCCAGCACCATCATTGATAAAAAGAAGACCATCTCCACATAAACTTTACTGTTAGATTAATATATATTCAACATATGAAATTGCTGCATCTAGAACATAAGCCTTTGTGCTCTTGCAATGTACAATGAAACAATTCAAATCTATTTCATAATGTAATTGATAATGAATGACAGACCAAAAACCACATATTCAGCAAAACAAGAATACTTAAATTAATTCCCATTGAGTCACACTAGAAGATATGGTAATGATTTGTCTTATTGCTCATTCACCAGAAACTGGTCATTCACAATCAAAGTTTGTTATTCTTGGCTACAGAATTCCTTAAGTCATTATTTAAAATAAGGGAGAGGAAAAATGTGAAAGAGATAAAAGAAAAGAAGTTTTACTTGAACATTCTTCTTATCATACTAAGAGCCTTTTCACCCTCATCTTCATCATCAGAGAACTGCCAGACAGATTTTTTCTTGAGGTGGTTGTGCCGTGATGGTGCATGTGATGATATGTGCTTCACCGGCTTATTGACCTGACAACACATCAAAAAGGAGTTAGACCATAAGGCAATCATTCAAAAAAGATTAAAAATTTCAGTAGTATGCAATATACAAAACAAGCCTAAACCTGAGGCTTAGGAGCTGCCACTGCCTGTTTTGGCATCATTTTAGCTTTAATTGGTTCTCGCAATCCCCTTTTCTGTTCCATATGTTGCTTGGAAACAGAAGACTGCAAATTAGAAGAGGAAGGTTACTCACCTAACAACACATCCAAAAGGAGCTAAACAAAAAGGCAATAATTCCAAAAAGATCAAAAATTTCAGTGGCATGCGATATACAAAATGAAACTAAACCTGAGGCTTTAAAGGTGCCATTGCCTGTTTTGGCATCATTTTAGATTCAATTGGTTCTTGCAATCCCCTCTTCTGTTCCACATGTTGCTTGGAAACAGAAGACTGCACACTAGAAGATGAAGGTTTGTACACAGGGGGTAAGATGTTCTTTGCAACTGGTGCAGAGGCCTTCTTCTCCAAGGTGGTAACATGTGTCTTTAAAGGCACGCCTTTTGGTGGCACAGGCCGGCCAGGGCCAATCCCATTTTGGCTACCAAGCTGTCTTCTGGAATCTACTTTGGGTTTACTGACCAAAGATGACTTGTAGGACCCTGTTTCAGAATGCATTTGCCCTTTAGTAGGATGAGATTTTCTATCTTGACCAGTGCCCTGCATATTTCTGCCATTGAGGCCTGATGGTTGTTTGCTCTTATGAGGCACTGGAGCTGATCGTGCATCTTGAACATCAGGAGAAAAATCCATAAAAGTTTTCCCAATAAAAGTAGCAGGTATTCAGTTTAATGACTTTGTGAAACAAAAAGCCACATACCTGAACTTGGAGCAAACATATTTTGAGGTGCAGCCTCTTTTTTAGGAGCTGGGGGCCCCGCATCGTTGGATAGTAGGAAGGAGTAATCTCTTGTATCTCTTAGTTTCTGAACTTTAACTTGCAGCTGCACATATGAGGAAATCTGTAATATTCACTCTTACAGCTGATAGGCCAAAATCCACCAAAAGGATTTTAAAAGGGGGAATAAAGTTGGAGGCTACACCAAAGCATACCTCATTTTTAACTTTGGGTAGCTGCTGCAATAATCCAGTCTGTGGTCGTGAGACAGTTGAAGAGTGCTTTTTTGTCTGCAACGAGAAAGTCATGAAGCTCTATGCATGTAAATAATATCCTGAGATTAACATCAAAATAAGGAATTTATGATACATACTGCATCATGAGAATTTGAAACTCGGGATGCCAAGTGCTGGTTTTCACAGAAGGACTTGCTTTCTTGAATTACTCTTTGGGCAATAACCTGCTGAGAAGCGCCAAAAAAGGATCCGTAGCTGCAGAAATGTCACTTTGAAATATGAAATTAATTGCATGATTCAGAACCACAAAAAATTAAAGACAAGCAAATAATGAATTCACGAATATCAACTAATTTTCAACCACAAAACATTGTTTCTAGGGAAATTTTAATCCTGTAAATATTGCCCATTTCCACAGCCAGTGGTCAGATGCATCCATGGGTTAGTGTTAAGATAACTTTGGGTGGTGACTAGTTATAGGGCCTCTGAATGCACAAGCTGTTGTGACCTGTATCTTTCCACCGCTCCTCAACCCGAATAAGAAAGAAAACCTTGCAACACTCACAGAACATAACACAAGTTTGATTTTATGGCTTGGAATACAGAAAGGATCTGTCTCTAGAAAATAATATCGTATTTGTCATTATAAGTTAGAATCACTAGCCCTACAAACTCTGAACTAACACATAAATACTCAAATAAGCACGGATGCAAAATATCCAATAATAACCAATGTGTTGGGTTAAGTCTCATGTCACTTACTTATTGAAAGGAAGTTTCTTCTTTTTATTCTGAGATCTACTATGAGAAGAATCATTTTGCTTCTGACGCTTCTTTCTAATTCGTTCTTTTATCCTTTCTCTTAATTGGAGATATTCTAGCTCCTCTGCACTTGGTTTTCGTTCTTCTTGTTCTTCACATCCGTCATCCTCTTCCTCCCCATCCTCATCTTGCTCCTCTATATAGTCCTCATACTCATCATAATCTTCAATTTCCTACATAACACGACCTAATTAACGCACAAAATCCTTTCACTTGGCCGAGCAGGGTAGCGCCAACTGTAAAGTATTAACAAACAATTTTATCTATTGACGCATAAATGTAGAATGTCTTACATCTCTGTCATATCCCCGCATTGCAAGTCAGAGTCTTTGGACAAGATCAACAGACAGTTGCAACTTGCAAATGTTCGGCTCCTGAAAATATCAAAGAAGAAATACCTATAAGAGACACAAAATTCGACACGCAAAGCAAAAATCAGGTCGACAGCAAATTCAAATTCAGTCCAACATCCAGCTATACAATAACATCTTAGCTACAGGTTGCAAATATCTTCTTACAATACCATATATCGGATTACAAAACGAACGGATAAACAAAAATAAAATAAAATAAATACACAAGCAACCGAGACCCCTTTTGCTTAATTGCCCTAGTCTTCAATAGAAAACTAAAAAAATAAAATTTTTCTACTTAGAGTAAACAAAATTGAGATCAATTTGTTAAGATTAAACCTTGAAGAGTATTCTGGGGAAGATCGAATAGGCCCTTTTAATCTCCAATCTCGAATCTCAATTAATTGTATAAGGAACCGGAGGGATTGAAGTATATGGATCGCAAGAGAGACGCCGGCCGATATTTCTCCAGCGAAGAGAGGCTAGACGATCGCCGGGTGTTTGGGGAAGAAGAGACGCGGTGGCCTGAATGAACGCCGCAGGGGGAGACAGAGAGAGAGAGGGATGGGGCTTTTTGGTTGTTGGGTTATGTTTTGTCCTTTTTAACGGTAACGATACTCACAGTCAGTAAAGGTTTAGTGAATTTTTTTTTTTTTTTTTGGTGTTAATTACAAAACAAAAGAATATATATATATGTAGGTATGAGGGCCTTTTGTATAAATGTTTCCATTTAAATTTAGAATGTTATTTCAAAATGTTTTTCAATTTTAATAATTTTTAAAATTAATTTAAATTTTTATTAAACTTAAAATAAATTTGATCTTATTATAATCACATAAATTAGGATATAATATCTTCACACCTGATCATCAAATAAAAATGTTCGTGCTCAATTATATTCATCGAGTTTATAAAGACTTGCCAATTACACTCTTAGTTATAATAATCAAAATTTAAATCTCGACGTTAAGAAATTAAGAAAAAAATTAAGAAGAACTTGGTCTTGTTTTTTTTTTTTTTTTTAAATTTATACGGTGGCTCTGACCAATGAGTTTATTTGGTTCAACAAAAAATAAATAAGAAAAATAACGAGGGACACGGAAAACATTATTAAACGGTTCGAATATTCAAAAAGCTTTGCTTATAAATGATGATCTATGTGTGATTCAATTTTGTTTTTTGCGATTCTCCTGAATCTTAACGACGTTCACGTCACCGATAAATTGGTTAACATTTTTTTTTTTTTTTCCGACGATCCACCGCCGTCTAGTCGCATCGCATTCACTATTGTCCCCTCGACTCCCTCTACGTTCTCTCTCAATTCATCGGCTAATTTTCCACTCATCAGACGGTTGATCTTCTCCGCAACTTCATGGCGTGTGATTGGTTTCTTGTCACTGAGATTAAGCCCAACTCTCCAATCATCAGCCACTGGTTTACGATTAGTGCATTGGTCAGCAAAGAATGGGAAACACGGCATTGGTACACCATGCCTCAGACTTTCCAAATATTGAATCCCAGCCACGGTGTGTTAAAAAACCCACTTACCGTAGGATGTGAAAGCACGGCAATCTGATTGCACCTGGGCACAATCAACCCTTTTTCTTTTGACCTCGTCCCCAAATCCAACGGGCAGGAAATGGGTCTCAGTAGGGCTGACAATACCAGATCGAAGAACCCAGATAAGGTAGACTTCACTGAGCAGAAGCCCATGGGCTATTTCAACCATATCTGCCTCGCTACATTGAGCCAGGCTACCAAATGAGACGTATAAAACTGATGAGCCATTGGGTGTCGAGCCATTGGGTGCAGTCCGACGACTCGGACGACAGGCTTGCAGACATGATGCGGCCTTCTGTCTTTCTGAACCCATTTGGAAACAGTGGCTCAATTGCACAAAAGGGCTGCCTCTCTTGTAAGTCGGAGATGGGTTTGTGTTCCAGCTCTTGCACTGTGTTGCAGATGACAAAATCAGCCTTTTTAACGTCCTCAAAAGCCCCATATATTAGCCTGTGGGCTACCGTGGATTCATTGGTGTCTTGGAGATACGATGTCTGGTCCTTCGGCTCAATGGCGTCCACACCCGGCACGTAGTCGATGGTGTCCTCCCGGTTGTCTGGCAAGCACAACATCAATGCATAGTACTAACAACTAAACATTAGAAATAACTTAAAAGTTGAAATTACATGAATATAGAGGATTCTTGTTTTAATTTGTCTACATGGTAACACAGTGTTAAAAAAAAAAAAAAAACAAGCAGAGAACGCATCCTATCATACAATTCATATATATGCTATTTTAACTTTTTTTAATTTAATAATTATTGAATCATATTACACTATATCAACATCAACATGTGTTTACTGCAATACTCTTAAATTTCCACCAAAAATTTCCAACGTGTTTGCTATTACCACCAAGTAAAACCACAAGTGGTTATGCTTGTATGCATGATTGTGCCCATAAGATCGTGTCCATGCAATAAGACAGTCACTCGGAGGATAAACTGCTTAAACAATACGATTATAGCCAATGAATTGTTAATGGCTGCGAATATAGAGAATGCAGACAAACATGTAACAATCTGTTGCGGATTGGATGATTGTGGCACGTCCCAGGAGAAGCGAAGTGACCTTTGCTCTTGAGGAGGTCTCAATGATAGTATAAGGTGAAAACCAAAGCTGGCTCAGTCCAAAAGGAAACTTTTACGAGATTGTACTTGTTGGCAATCATTGACGGCCAGGCAAAGAAGGTGTCAGCAATCAAACAAGTCGGTGTTGGCGCGGGTCTTTGGACAAATAACATTTCTCCAAGAAGATTATCCACGTGAGCCGGAAAGACATGGAGCAAGCCCTCCAAGTGTTGGTCTAGGTTCTGGAGCCTGTCAAAAGTGAGAGGGAAGCCATCACTGATGGCTGCATACCGTATGTCAAGGCCAGATCGGCGTGCTCGAGCATATATGTCTTGGTCTTCGGTGGCTAACTTGGAGTTGTGAGCTTTGGACACCAAGCGATGGCTTGATTCTGTGTTGATGAAGTTGACGGTGAAGCCTTTAGATGCAAGCTTCATGGCGAGATGGGCAAAGGGTATTTATTATGTGTCCTTGGTATGGACATGGAATCAAGATAGCATGAGACACTAGCTTTAGATATGTACCCGTGTGGCCTGCCTGGAAGAGCATGAGGGGCGAGCTGGAAGTGGCCGAGCTTTATTCTTCTTTTTTACACAAAAGAGGACAAGTCTATTGGGTGGCCCTTCAGGACGCAATTCTTGGCCGGCTGATAACTAGGTAAGGTTCTACCTGTTACTGAAAAGAAATAATAATAATAATAATAATAATAATAATTCTATTACTTAGTTTTTGTCCACACACACATATATATATTTGTGTGTGTAGCCATAACGATTTTTTCTCTTTTATTTATTTATTTATTTTGTCTGTTAATGCTTGTCTTCGATTGTGATTTCCCATAACAACCTTAAGATTTCAGGTTTTCAAGGCATAAAGCTACAAATTACAATATGACAATTTTTTATGGTAGGGTCTTTTTTTTTTTTTTGTTTTCCCAATGCCAAACACGGAAGGCATCAAAATTTGTGATCTGCTAATTCATTGTCCTTTCCCTTCACTTACATTCGACCAAACCATGGGAAAATAGCGGGTAAAAAAATTTTTATAAAAATAATGAGTTTTTGAAATAAAAAAATAAATATTGTAAAAATAAAATATAAATCTCGTTTTCAATTTAAACTGATAAATAAATTACATATTAAAATTTGACAAATTCCAACTCAATACTTCTTAACTATACAGTCTTTAATACAATGTCAAAAATGAAAAGGCCAATCAATTAGAAATTGAAATTTAAGTTGAAGAATAAAGTATACAAATTTATCGTATATTAAATTTTAGTAGAAACCACGATATATTTCCAAAACAAAGAAGGTCTGACGAAAGAAACAAAGAAATTTTCAACAGAACTACGTTGTTGTCCTGAACAGGATGAAAGGAACTCTACTTCGGTTCGCAACTTTGCATCCGTTTGCATGGAATAGGGACAAATGGGAAAAGATCAACGAGGAAGCCCAATTTTTTTTTATTAAAAAAAAAAAAAAAAACTGTTAAGAATCAATTCAAAACAGCAACCCAAAGATGCCTCCTTTTGAGGTTGCGAAGAAAGGGGGCTTAAATTAAAAGGCCGACCATGGCTAACCTCCTTTGTTTATTATTATTATTTTTTTTAATAATTACTTTTAAGATATTTTATTTTTAATTTATATATTGTTAAACATTAAACGCACATTACAGCATTTGATTGGTAAAAAATTTCTAAAGATAATATAAATCAAAGAATGTTAATGACTTTATAATGTCAATGGTTTTGTAGGATGATCGTGTTCCTCAAGAAAAAAGAAAAAAAATTGTACAATTTTTTTATGACTCGTTGGCATTCGGGACATAGAAATCTTGCTTTATCAAAATTTCTTAGCTTTACCAGATAAGCCTATCAAATGGAACTCTCGAACTTTGCACTGCACAAAACCGCAAATCTCTGTACATTTAAGATATAGAAATTACACTAATAAACATGAGTTATGAAGCTGTCAGCTCTCTGCTTCACTGTAACTAAACTTGTTGTGGTTACCATGTCTATTGCATTGTTGGACGCTGGGGTTTGCTTATCAGTTGTAGTCAGAGTTACTGGTATCTTTTTTGTTGAAAAGAGGTAACACTTTTATTGATTTTCATACCGCTAGAGAGTAATTGTACCCAATAACTTGCTATTTTTAGGTGTCAGTCAGATGGCTCTAAGAGGGGAGTGGCAATTACAAAAGTTGACTGTGAGTTACTGTGATTTGGGGTGGGAGTAGTCGGGGTATCAGGTACTGTTTTCCAGCTCATTTTTTTGTTTGTTTTGTGTGCTTGCGTGTGTTTCTGTATTTGCACTGCACATGGTGATGGGTCATGAAAAACAGAGATGTTTAAGGATCATGCGTGTCGTAGGCTTGCGTTTGATGCAAATCGTTTCCATTATGTGCCAGATTATACACTGCGTATTGGCTTGTCACAGCATGTGTTTCTTTAGCCACAATCATTTTAACAGAAGTTGTGTCGAAGAAGCTTCTTTTTTATTTTATTTTATTTTATTTTTGTGCCAATTTCATATCTCATACTTTTAAGTCTTTTGTTTTAGTCGGAGGTGCTTATCTTTTCTTATGGATTATGCAGTATATGGTGGACAATTTACTGGCATGTATTGTAGATCTTATTGCCTTTTCCTGAGGTTATTCTGTTAGCATTGCAAGAGAAAAATGTGCATCATAGGTACTTGATACTTGTAATTGTGTTGAGTAAAGGTTGAGTGACAAATTGGGGGGGCTTTTATGCAGTCACGCATGCCAGCTTTTAAGGAGCAGAATCCTCAGCTGGAGGTGATGACTGAACTCATCCGCGGCCAGCATCCGCATTTGGAGGCCTTTTACAGTAACTCTCTCTCTCCCTGCCGCCCTTCTGATTTTGAGAGCCTCTTCAAGCTGTTCGTATTACTGTGTGCACAGAGAATAAGAACCAGTGGGTGGTTTGTGTGAAGAATATGACTCCAGAAGCCATACTTCTGCATGCCACTAGGCTAAGAAATGCATTAGGAAGAAAAGTCATCGAACTGAAGACCAGACGTGCTACCAAGCATCCAAGTGTGCAGGGTGCATGGACAACTCAAGTTAGCTTTTGAGGAATGAGAAGTATGCCCTGGGGGCATTCTTTTGTGTTGTTCATTTGTAGTTTCATCAAGTTCTTGTGATGGGTTTAATGTGGCAAAATACCTTCAGGATCTCGTCAAAATGCTTTGTAATCGTTTCATTTAGCCTGAAATTCTATCATAGTTGAACCTCTCAAAAAATTTGGATCTCTCTTTCCTGCTCATTTTATTTTTTAAGTGGTGAAGAATCATATATTCCATTGTATACCAGTAAATTTCAGTTAGACCCATGATTTTCACGCTAGGCATGTCTAAATGATGGAAGCATATCAAGAAAATCTCTCCTGCATTTGTTACAACTTTCTTATATATGTATACTGCCCCAGCCGGGGTACAAGTTCTTTCTGAAGGGCCTTGTGGGCAAAGCTCTCTTTCGATTTAGGAAAGCTTAAATCCTCTCTTGGAAAGAGGTTATAGGCATGGACTTCTTCTCAGGAAATACATGTTTTCAATGATTTGCAGAAGCATTTTTGACACCCACAATCCTCGGTTCCCCAGGACAATTGCCACAATAATCACAGTAACACTTACAACAACAGAAAGTAGCGCAAGTATTCAACTGTGGTATGTGAATCTGGCAAGCCGTTGTAACTCAAAACTCGTTGTCAGGATTGGACATTCCTAATGAACCTTAGCAGCGGCTGCCTGTCCACTGGCCTCTGCTTTTTTATTTTCTTGCGTTTGCTCTGCAAAGTTTCTTATTTGTCTAAATTAGTGTTAACATGATGATTAAGTACCTAAAACATTGTTCAGGTCCGACATATTTGGACGGTAATTCATTAATAACTATGTTCACTTCTGAATCACTATGATAATAGTTAGTTGTCAGTAATTTGTAATTGCATGCTAGAGGAGAGAGCAAATAGTGGTAAGCCAAGAAATCTGAAAATTGGGGGCATGAAGCTTCACTATCATTGTCATTAGAGCACAATGCCGGACACATGCATTAGCCGACCGAAACAGACTGACTAAATCCCAAGTAACATGCGGAGCAAACACTCCAGGGGTGCTCAGACTTGCTACGTTCTCGACATCTGGAAACATTCATATTGATTTCACACGTACAGTAAGAGCACACCAGCTCTGAGAGAGGCTCGGGATTACACATGATCAGCCTTGGAATTGTCATCAATGTAGTTTGGCAGGCAGCCAACCTGTGGAATTCGCGTGACTCCTGTAGGACCCAATCAGCGGAGCTCACTAACACTTTAGCACAAGACCTGACTAACAGGATCGAGTCTGCAGAGAAGAGCGCACAACCAAGAGGACCCCAACGCACAAGAATCAATGTCATCCAGCTGGTTGATATGGCAACCAGCATAGCTCACGACAGAAGAGTTTTACAACTTACAACTTTGAACGGTTTACTTGCCCCCACCGCTTTGCTCTACGATCATCTGCAAGCACAAATCAGAAACCTAAACTCTTTGAGGTGCATAAAAGCTTCACCACTGTTATCGTCGAGTTATTAATCCGCTGCAGAGCAGATGCCGGGTGCTCACGTAAACTGACCAAACAGACCAACAGAATCCCGATCAACCTGTGGAGCACTCACTCAAGATTAGCTCTGACCTTTTACGTGTTTCGAGATTGCACATAGTTAGCAGTGGAATTTTCTGCAATCTGGCTTGGCAGTTGATCAACAAGTGGAATTGAGTTGACTCGTGGAGCACCTAATCAGCGAAGCTCATTAGCTCAGCGCAAGATCCGATCAACAGGATCGAATGGCCTAAAAGAGCACGTAACCGAGAGGAACCCAGTGCACGAGTAAACATCATCCAGAGCTAGTTGACATGGCAACCAGCTTATCTCACGCGAGGAAGAATGTACAACACAGGAATTTGAACAGCAGCCACTTACATTCATCTATTTATGAAGAACTCTGGGGATAATATCTATCCCCTGAATGCTGCAACCAGGGCGGGCAAGCATGCCACACAACCAAGAAAGGTGAAACCCAGATTAAGCTTATCAGGCAAGAGCAGCCCCATGATTGATATGTAAGAAAAAGCAGAAGCTGCATATATAGTTAAATTCAAGATTCTTGAGCCAAGTCCTGTGCTATCTCTGCACATGAATATACTGCTGAAGGAACAAATATAGCAGATGATATTACATCCGGCAGCAAACTTAAGCAATGTCCATGCACTAACAGAGAGAGTGTTCTTTGCACCGCTGAACAGAACTGTCACCACAGTGAGAGCAACTTGGATGGCAGTGGAAAAGAATAACTTGTTGAGTTTCTGATGATCAAGGACCGGCTCCCTCTCTTCATCCCCAATTGTAGGATATGCAAGACCTCCGCCTCGAAGAGCGATTTCAAGACGAGGAGTTTGGGCGTTTGGACTTCCAGCTTGGCTTTGTGGTTGGACCAGAAAATCGTTAGGTGCTGGTGCTGGAGCCGGTGCTGGTAGTGTTTCAAAATGTGCTTCAGATTCAAGCTGCATTGTTGGTCCTTCCAGGCCACTCTGAAGAACGGGTAGTGCCCCAGGGCCTGCCCCTCCAGGCAGATCATCCTGCACACCAATATGCATAACAAAGACAGTGGTCTCAGAAGGTAAATGACACTGGGCAATGGACATAGATGGACTCTTTAAGAACTACCAAAAAAGTAGCAGTCTAATAGAAGATGCAGGGGATGAAGATAACAAAGGGAAGGAAAATTCTCGGGAATTTTCAGATTCTCTTTTAACAAAAATCCAAAGACAAGTCAATAAAAGAAAGAAAGAAAAAATACAGAACAAAAGGGAGGACAAGAAATCAAGGCTTGAAAAATTAACGATAAAATAAGTTAAGGCAAAGTAGAATTTGCCGTCCAATTACCAAGTTCTTCCATTTTCCACAAAGCGAAGCTTCCCCATTGCTTCCCTTTTTCCACGGAACCATAAAACGCGCTTGTCCCTCACTTAACGTTCGAATAAGATAAAATTGCATGGTTCTGTTTTTTTTTTGGTGCGCAAGACATGACTCACAATTGCAAATAAAGTCTTTGTTTTTCAGAGTCTTCTCGGAAGTTTTGCCGTGGTTTCTCCACAACTCCTCAAGCTGTCATTTTCTTCCTTAATATCAGCAAAATTTCCTTTCAAAAACCAATTGGGTCCTGTGATTTCATACTCAATATCATCTCTTTCTCTTTGTTGGAAAATTTCTCTGCACCATCTCACGCGCATATACCTTGTTACATTTTGTATACGTCATTGTTGCTTAGCATACTAAAACATCTCCACCCACACAGCTTGGCCCAAGAGCAATGTTGCGAACCCAAATTCTGGTCCTATTGGTCTTGCCTGTTGTCCTATGCTCTGGAAACGTTTCAGGTGAACGGATTTCTATGCACCCTTCTCCGGCGAAAACTGGGGAAGCCAAGGCCCGCGTTTCCAAACTGGTTTTGCATGTTTCATGCGTGGCTGGTATCTTAGTCCATCTCCTTCCCAGTGAAAACTTCGGCGATATTAGGATTCCTAAAATAATCTTCACGGGCCTGCCATATCTGTTTCATGCGTTTGTGATCTGCATCTCCTTTGCTTTCATTGGCGCGTTTAGTTCCCTGTTAACTCAAGACAGGCCCAAGTACGATAAATACGAGAAGTTCTGCAGGCTTTACGCCGGGGCATTTCTAGTTATGGCCTCAACCATTCTTGTGTGTGCCATTTTCTTCAGGTTCTGGCTTTTTTCCATCACGTGGCAAAATGAGGTTGCAATTTTCACTTCCCGGTAGTGGGAGTGACAGGCCTTGTGCCTCTGCTTCCACTGAGGCAGCCAGCCGATGTCTTGTGGCGGAAGGCCATCCGGAGAAATTCCGGTGGCCAAAACCAGTTAGTGTCAGCATGCGAATATTATCCCGTAATATTGATCTATGTGATAAAAAGCAGGTCTTTTGACATTAGATAGGCTGGTTGTTTTCCTGAGAAGGGTTTAGATGCTGCAATCAGTAATAGAACAATATCTTCTATTTGCCTTTTTCTTTCTTCCTTCCTATTCAAATATGCAAATTAGCAATCGAATCTTAAATATGCAAATTGGAACCAAGGTTTACCGACTTTTAAACCAGTGTATCCTAAAAGCTAGAGAAGCTCAATTGAAGAAAAATGGCAATTAAGCAGATAGAGCAGAGCCGTCAGGCTGCCCACCAATGTGTAAATTTCAAAGCATCGACGATTTCACTCTTGCTTTAGGATAACTGACAGGAAAAACAAAGGCTATTTATAGATGGAAGTACGCATTGTAACATGTTCTTCTCTTTTCAAGTTCTGATCCTTTTATTTTTCTGATAAGAAAATTTCGCGACAAATATGGTAATAATGATTCGGGTTAGTTAGAGTCCTTATCGTGATCTTAATCTGCAAGCAACAATGCATCCGTCACACGCCTGTTCAGAATCGTTGGGTTGAGGGCCAGCAGGGTGCTTTGATATCGTTTTACGGGCCAGATTTAAGCTCTGGCCCCTTAACAAACAAACCGCCACATGCCCAAAAATAACCCGAACCAAAATGTCACGCCCGTTGTCTCAGGATTTTTCCTACGAGTACAAATGAGCCTCTTGTCTGTTAAAATTGTTTGCGGCCCTGAAAATATGGGCCCTCACTAGCAATTAGGGAATGTTACAGTTAACTCTTCTGTAGTAGCACAAAAATGGAACGAAACAGCTTCTAGTCTCTGTTAGGAAACTCAAACTCTTAAAAGCGTAGAAGAACCTTTGGCCCTGAAAATGGAACTGACAACAAATGTAAACCACCCATTACTCCTCTGATAGTTCCACGCTTCAAATTAATTCTATTGGCGACATTCGAGTATCTGCAGATTCAGAAATGAAACAAGCCCATACAATAAATTACTGGCCTTCTGCGCACTCAGGTTTCTGTTAATTTTGCAGTACATTTTGTTATTAAACGTGACAAGTTAATTAGCACACTCTTGCTGGATCAGATTAATGAGTCCTCTTAGAGAGAGAGAGAGAGTATACTTGTTAACGATTTCATCGACGGACAAGCAACCAAGGTTAATTTAACTTGACCACCCATGGTCGTCATCTACACGATCTACTAGCAAAACGTACAACTTTTCTTTTTTTTTTTTGTTTTTTTTTATGTTATCAAAACACATAGGCATCGTCGTAATTTTGCCGCTAATCCTGTCAAGCGAGAGAAAGAGAGAGGGACCAACTCTGTCAAAATGTCGTTATACGATGCTTCTAAACCAAATTTCCAGTGACAGGAAGCCAGGTATGTCCCATTCCATCCGAAACCTATGGTCAAGACAGTTATCGGAAAGAGATATCTTGTCAAAATCTACAAGAAAGCTGAAAAATAATCAAATGGGGCATGGTGGTTTTGAAGCAGGGAAAAAAGCTCGTAACTTACAACCTTCAAGAAGTCTTTTTGAACTCAACCCACTAGATTCAAGTGGGAAAAAAAAAAAAAACAATTAGTTTCAGCTTTTCTTTAATCCATCAAATCAAACAAAATTACCATGAACATATATTTTTTTAACAGAAAATTTGTGGGCATATTTGATTATAAAGTCGGTGATTCAAATTAAAGTAGGCTGAAAATATAACGTGGAATATTGAGATTGACAATGACTTTTTTTTTTTTTTTTTGGTTTTTCTCTCGAGTTTACAAAATACGACGAGCAATTGACTCGTATTTACGTTAGGGATTTGCTTTATCAATCAAACCTAAACAGAGAGTGCAAGTTTCGAGACTCGGTGTCGTTTTCACGATTCCGCGTCATTTGATGTCGGAACCCCATGTTTTGTGCCGTAATTTCCGTTGGCCGCATTCCCACAGAACTTTCAACCCCGCTGAGCCCTTGACAGCCCATTAATTATGATTGACCAGTGACCAGCCTCCAAGCTTCCCTCTCTCGTCATAAAACATAATTAAGAAATAAAATTGAGAGCAGAGGCACAGAGAGAGAGAGAGAGAGGTTAGGACATAGATTGAATTTTTGGGGACACGCATAGAAATTGAATTTCAGTATACTATAAATTCCCCTCGCACTGACTATAATATCCACAATGCCATTAATAATGCTATCGAGTTAAATTCCGGGGTTCCTCCTGTTTCCTTTCTAGATTAAGAATCCTCTCCATCTTATAATTAAATGTTTAAATTCTTCATCATTTTCGAGTGTGTCTAGAGACCCCTGCGCAAGAGAAAGGAAGCTTCTAAGACGCATGCTAGCCGACCAGAAACAGAGGCTCGGGTTATTATTATTATTATTATTATTATTATTTGGGTTGCTATTTTACCCCCCAACAAAGGAATTTGCATGCCCTTTGGATCCGGGTGTTCTCGGTGGAAGTCGCGCCGATTAAATAAGGTCGCTTCGTGAGAGAATGTCCGGTGGTCTGGAATGTTAATAATGTAATAAAATATAAGAGAATGAATGTTGGGTTGCCGGAGACAGTTAATAAATTTCACGGTGCTAAAAGAGAGAAAATTAACCGTCTCATCTCATCCCTTCACATCGTAGTCCGCGCTCTATACGTGGGGAGAGACCCAAGGCCAACCCACTCGCGCCCGCTTTCGCCCATCTGGCCTAATCGGGTATTAGTTAGGAACATAATTGTTAATTTTGGATCCGAATTATAAGGTATTTATGACTCCACGATTCTGCATAAATCCAATAATTTGAACTAATTGAACTTCTTTTGAAATAAAACTTTTATAAAATCTTAATTTATTCGTAAAATTAATAAAATTGAAGTCATTTTTGTGATTTTTATTTCTTTTTTATAATGAGATTTTAAATCTTTATTTTTTATACTAAATTATGTTATGATTATTTTATTTATTATTTATCATTTTACGTTTTTGTTTGATACTTAACGGCGACGATGTGTTAGTTTTTGAGATTTTGAAATTTATGCTTATTAAAAATTAGAGAATATATATTTTTATTTAAAATTTAATATTAAATATAAATAAGCAAGTAGCTAAATAAAAAAAATAACTTATAAAAGTTATTATTTTGCGATTATAAAAAATTATTTTTAATGAAATAAATGAATTATTGTAATAATAATATTATTATTAAATTGATATATATATAATATTTAATTATAATTATATACCTTAATATTACTTTATTTTTATTATTTTATTGTGATAAAATCTTTACTTTTTATAATTTAATTTTAAACACTTTAAATTAATTTTAAGTGAGATCTCGATTTTAACAATTTTAATTAAAAATAGCATAATCCATTAGACTGGAATCTTGTAAATATGCGAGCATTCCATAAAAAAAATATATTAAATGAACCCTGTTTTC
>CM034047.1:10558574-10575558 GCA_019804595.1 Bruguiera parviflora
CTGAAGCTTAATTCCGACGGAAAGTCGTGTTTAGAGTTAATTGGTCACTTATATTTAGGGTTGATTCCTTTAGAATTTTGAGAATTTCGGGGAGCATTTTTGTGTAGAAAAACATTGAAATGACGTAATTTTTTCTTATATATTCGTTAATAATTTAATTGAATGCGTGATTTTTTTTTTAAAGTTTTTTTTTGGATAATTAACCTGTTATTTTAGCATAATCGGACACGCCAAAAGGGCATGGGTGTAATTTTAGGCGAGTTAGTACACACGGTACGCTAGGAGCTAGATCTCGGACTACCGACTGCCGGGAACCAGACAAAAGGGAAAACCGCGTGGGTCCCATCTGGCCCCCGCTCGTGGACTTTCGCGAACGGTGGAAGTGTTTGTCATGGGGTCCACAGTATCTAAAATCTTTCAACACGAAATCCGTCACATTTTTCCATAGCCCCCCGTAGCGTGCGTGTTGTCCACGCCGATCCGAACGGACGCCACGTCGACGCGTCTGGGGCGCCGCTCCCCATCTCAGCGAGTGGATTTGGTCCGGGAGGGGAGGCGCGCTATCTGAGATGAGGGAGACCAAGGCAGGGGTCCCACGGGAAGAAACCGCCGACCCGAATGTACAAACTGAGAGCGATTTCCCGCCAAAAACAAAGTCGCCATCGTCAACCATATTTGCTCTCTCTCTCCCT
Organism: Bruguiera parviflora; assembly: GCA_019804595.1. Classification (NCBI taxonomy): domain Eukaryota; kingdom Viridiplantae; phylum Streptophyta; class Magnoliopsida; order Malpighiales; family Rhizophoraceae; genus Bruguiera; species Bruguiera parviflora. The sequence goes on from CM034047.1 coordinate 10,559,267, forward strand.
CTCTCTCTCTCTCTCTCTCTCTCTCTCGTTTTCATTATTGTCTTTTCAGAAAGGCAAAAATCTCTTTGCTTTTGCCCAAATCAAGAATATATCTCATTATTCATAAGTAATCTATTTTAAGCTTTTAAGAAATTTGCGCAAGAAAGAGATTTTCAAAATAAAAATTCTCGCCGACCACAATTGAGGAAAATTTTATATTTTAAATGAATTAGGTCTTCGAAGAAATTTTCTTTTGTTTAAAATTTCATGCTTGCCCCATTTAGTACAATGGCATATTTTTGGTGAAATTTTGTCCCAAATATATACTATCCTCATTCAAAGAGGTCCATCTCAATAGCTTAAAATGAAAATTCTGCCCTTTTTCATAACAACTTGTGTTTAAATGTTATTTTTGAATGAAAAATGTTTTTATAAGCGTCCGTTATGAGATGACATTTTGCACACCGTGACACGATGGTTGATATAGTTTGACTATATTTTTAGTTTTAGTGGGTTCCTTTAAAAAAAAAAAAAAAAAGTTCAGTTTATACAAATATTCATTTGCGCGTCGGACCACAAGAACTAGGGATCGGATGATATTGATGGCCGCTAACTTGAACTAGAAAATCGAAATACTGTATATTTAAAATTGCTTTCATTTTCTTTCCTGTTCCTCCTCCATTTTCAAACGAACACATGCACGTTTCACACTTATGTAGCAGAAAAACAAGCCATTGGCCTACACTAATTTTTATTTTTCTTTCTTCCTACCGAAGCGTGTGTTGTGTTGACACTCGACAACGGGGCAGGTAGATGCATAGGGCTGTTAACTCAATTGCATGCACGTAACAATTTATATATATATATATATATATTTGATAGATAGGTCACGATTAATCTGGGGCAAATTAATATTCTGGGAGCTCTTTTTGTTTTGTTTTGTTTTTTCTTTTTTTCTTGGTCCGATAAACAGGTTATCAATTTAGTCTAATATGTTTGGTCTGTAACAATAATTACAACAAATTTCAGGCAAACGCCATTAAATGATAGGTCAGTTCAACCATGGTTATTACATTGACTCATCTAGAGTTAGATCAAACCGCCCGTCTCTGTCTGTCTCTCCCTATCGCATGGTTGGATATTAGCTGTCAAAATGCATGAGGGGCTGCGTCAAAAATTTTTCTTTTTTTTTTTGAAAAAAAAGGGCTGAAAAATGAAAGATGAAATATTTTCCATTTACGGAATGTTGTTTCCCTGAAAACATTTTTTATTTGTTTCCCTAAAATATTTTCACACTCGCCTTCGACTCTCTCTCTCTCTCTCTCTCTCTCTATTATACATATATATATATATATATATCCGTAGTCTTTGCTCGAGCTTCTTCAGCCAACTCATCCACCAGGCCACCCTTGAAAGTGTTCTGATATCATACAACCTTTTTTGTTTTTTAAATTTTCTGATTAAAAAGTGGGACTGTGTTAATTTTTGTTGCTTTTAATGATTCACTTATTGGAAGTTGTTAAACTTCCGACTTTTGAAGACGCAAAAACTGACAAAAGTTCTCAGAAAGTTTCAGTCTTTACACACTCACATAGATAGAGGGAGAGGGGAAGAGAGAAAGACATTGTTTTTGGGGTCTTTTTTTTTTTTTTTTTAACCTCAATCTTTTGTTGAAAATCTGGTGATTTTGGTGGTGGGTTTTCAAGTACGTCAGCTACAAGGCTTGAACTTTCAATTAGTGCTTCTCTGGCCATGCAGTCTTTGAGTTTTGGGTGAGTTCTCTGAACTCCTTATTTGGGGAAATTATGTGTTTGCTTGGTGGAAGTATATGATATTTCCTTCGAAGATATTGTTCGCACGTCTACTGTTTCTCTTTTTGTGTGTGCTATTGACGGTGTCTTTTTTCTTGTTCAAGATGGTCAATTTATATCTTGATTATCCTGGGCGTATCTAAGAAATGCAGTATCTTTTTATGGGATCTCTATGGAATAAAGTGGAAGTGGGTTATTAAATTACATGCGCAAATTAGACATATTGATGGTTTGTTCATGCACGGTATAAGTTTGCAATCTGGGCCTACAATAAATGGGGGTTATTAGAACTTTGATTTTGTTCCCTATCCTCTCACACGCACAAATTCTTCATAAAACTTCGTTAATTCTTTTATCCGTTATGTGTTGGGCGCGCCTTTGTGATTTGGGCGCCTTGTCAAATGATAGATTCTTGCACTATTGTAGTAATTTCAATGGACTCTGGGGATTTGCTAGGAGAGACTCATAAGTTAATCGATTCTATCTCTAGTTTATTTGTTGTTTAATTCTTGGCTAAGAGAGCTAGTTGTTGCGTGTCTCATTATCTCGTGGAACTATTGTGTGTTTGTGGGTATCCTATTATTTAACTATGCTGATGTTCTTCTTAGGAAGTTGTTCTATCTAAATAATTTAGCATTTGCTTATATTATTACGTCTTTGGGCTTCAGCCTTCAAAGCGGAAGGTTGAATTCTGACCAGAACAGTGCAGGCTTTTCCTTTGTTTATGGTTATGATGCTCTCGCGTCAATAATTTGTATGAAGTTTTTTAGCTTATGTTCCCATGTATGTTTTCGGCTAGATATGAATATTTTATAGGAGAGAGATTGTTGAAAAGCTCTAGAGCGATTTTTATAATTGTGGTGTCTGTCCTCGGGTGCTTCCTTTAATCATAATCAATTCCATTGAATGATCAACCTAATTATCTAGTTCTTTTGGCATGGCCACACGGGTGGTGTTCTGCTACTTGTATCCGTGTGGATGCTCAATGGCTGTGCTTTTATTTGATTCTGGGAAGGGGTTTTTTGTTCAGTCTCCTTAATAAGTGAATAAAGCTATGCTCCCAAAGTAGGTTTAGACTTTTAAAACCAAACCCACCTGTATTTTTAGGTGTAAAACTTCTTTATTTCATTCACAATAATATAATAGCAAGTGTTGTGCTGTTTTTGAAATTTCAGTTTCCAGAACTAGACAAACCATCAAATTATTTAAAAAAAAAAAAAGAAAAAAAAAACATTTCATTGCCAAATGTTCTTGTTGTCTTACAATTGATACTTGAATGAATCCTATGTGCCTAGATATTGAGTCATTTGAAGGTAATTAGTCTCCTCTTGCTATGAGCACAGTACATTAACTTTCACTTGTATCCTTGGATGTGCTTAGATGTCAATTTTTTTTTATCCCAGGGCACTACTGGAGTTGCTGCTTGAATTTAGCATGCTTTTCTCTTGGATTTGATCAGTCATGTACTTTCTTTGCTATTTCTTTGCAGGGAGAGCAGAGGATAGAGGGTCCAAACATGATTGAGAACAAAAGAAGTCCTTGTTCTTTTGACCAAGGCACCTTTACTTGTATTGCAACTAAACGACACAAGGCTGATCTTTCTATCTCCCCAAAGGTTTACCCCATACCTTCCCTCTTTCTCATCTATACAATTCCCATTGGAGATAATAATTTTGTTTTCATTTTGTTTATACAATTATTGAGTGTGTGGGATGGAGATTGACCATCGGTCTGTCATATTGATTCAAGTATTTAAATTTAGCCTGACTCAAAATCATGCCATCACTTTTCCCCCACCAAGGAATTTCATGGCATACTCAGGTTTCTCTTAAAAAAGTTTTTTTCTTAATCTTACCAAAAAGAAATGTGGTTATTCTAAAATCTACCACTGTTGGCAGATACTTTGCAATAGTTGTAATAAAACTTTATGTTGGAGCCTATATGATAGTGAACAGTCTGCTTTATGCTACCTTTTAAGCCTATCACTGTGTGATTTATGCCAATGGTCATGTTATAGTGCTTCACCAGAATAAGTCCTGCAGAGCACCTAACTTCAGTTATCAGTCCTCAGTGGCCATTTGGTTCTTATGAACCTAGAGATCTAGTAGTTTTCTTGTTAATTACTTAGTCTTGTCTTATGCGAACTAGTTTGCTGGGCACTTTGTTTGTCATCTCAAAAGTAAACTGCAAATATTTTCTTTGTATGTGTGTTTTGGAAATAGGAGAACAAAGTAAAGCTTGGTGAGCGTATCACAGCTCTGCAGCAGCTTGTCTCACCGTATGGAAAGGTACCTATGGTAACTCTTTCTAATTATTACTATGACAGGGAATATGGAATGAGAAGAAACATCCATTGGCACTTAAACTTCCCTCGTTGTATGTTAGAGAAAAAAAAATCCCTTTTCGGTGGCATAGTCACCTAAAATTCCTCTTTCAATTAATTTAAGTAGCAGTTTGAGTTCGGAAATTATTCTTTTTTATCTTATCCTGATCTATGATGATAACCCCCTTTTGTGTTTATGTTGCTCATACCATTCACTTTATGGCCCATTCATTAACGTAATGATTCCGAAACCATTTTGATTTCATTCAGACGGACACTGCATCTGTCCTTATGGAGGCAATGGGATACATACAATTTCTTCACGAACAAGTTAAGGTTTGGCTTTCTCTGTCATATATCACTTGCATTATCAATGATCTATTTGCCCAATCCATCACCTAGCAGCACTGTGGACATATACTTGCAAATTATAATGTAAACCTAGTGACTGGAGCATCCGTCCTAGTTTGGTTTTATTGGCTTGTCTGTTGAGTTTATATCTAGGAATAATATATGGGTTATGTTGCTTACACTGTAATCTTTCATGTCCCTTACAAAGCATTTTGTTCACTAGTAGTATGCATTTTAGCACCTCTAAATTTGGCTGCACAATTTGCCAAGCCATTAATTCAGCAGGTTTGTGGACTTAGTTTTAATGTGTCTCTGGGTTGTTTACTATGGTGTGACCTGCCTTCTGCTTTAGAACTTACGTGTGATGAGTCCTAAAAAATTTTAAAAAGGGCCACACGATCATTCAAGTGTTGCCATATAATTTCTCCATTCTGTGTATGATAACATTGCAATAGCATTTACAGTTTGTGAAAGACTGATGGATCCATCTTTTTATTGTGGTTCAGATGTCATCAATTAATCCATTGCCCTTTTTGTGGTGCTTCCAGGTGCTGAGCGCTCCATACCTGCAAAGCACACCAGCAGCTCAGATGCAGGTGAGGATAATATTTGCTCAGAAACATAATTAGTTTAAGAAAATGGGAGTGATTCCTTACATCTGAAAAGTGCACCATTCAATTGGTATATATTAACCTGTCATCTTCTTGGGGCCTTTTCATGGTACATTCAAACAATGGCTGCTTGCTACACAATGACAACTGGCAACATGTTAGTGGTACCTTCAAACGGAGAGGTGTTTTGTTTGATTTTTCTCGAGATGTTAAACGTTCAGTCCGTAGCTTACACCACTGTGCCACCATGAATTACATTGTTGTTGAATTTGGTGAAGGAAATTACAGGGTTCCTTTACCTATGCAGGAACTAGAGGGATACAACCTCAGAAGCAGAGGGTTATGCCTCGTTCCAATCTCTTGTACCACGGGAGTGGCACGCAGCAATGGTGCAGATATCTGGGCCCCCACCAAGACCACTTCTAAATTTGAGAATGCCATTTAACAAGCCGGTGATAGAATTCAAGGCTTCCTGAGGGCGGTGGTGTAAAGGGTAACCGACTTGTTGAATGCTAACAGATTTTTGTTAGGTCTCATGCAACTCCGTAACAAAAATTTTCTTGCACACAAAATCAATTTATCGTGCTGTGTGCTAGCTTAGCCATCCTCTGTCTTCTGGATGGGCAGAATGTATAATTATAAACAAACCTTAATTGTATCGTGATGCTGACAGGGTTGTTAAATATATCGTGGGGCATCTCTTGGTTTTAGTTATAAGCAAGCCGCAATTGCCATCACGATCACTTCATGTTCTCTGCCAAAGGAAGTCAGATCATTGCCAGAGCTATCTCCATTGTATGGATGGAGCTCCTCGTTTTTAAGGCACAAAATTTAATGGCTGCGCGACGTTCAACCTTCAGTGGCTAAGCGGTAGTTAGAGAACTAACTGAGTTTGGGAAATTTGAAAGTCACTAGTTTAATTAACGGAGTGAACATAATGTTTGTGCATGGCTTTGGTATTCTCCATAGATTACACTGTGGAGTGTAGACCAAGAAAAGTCGACGAAACATGTAATATTTTGAACACCTACACAGAATTAGTAAGTGCCCACTTCGACCCTTGTTACTCGGAACTATCGTGTACGGTGAAACAAAATAACTGTTGCTGATTATCACCACTTCTCTGCTCCACCTTCCTTGAATCCAAGAAATTTAAAACTGCAGTACAGAACTCCGCGAAAGGCAGGCAAAATTGAAGCACTTGCTCAATATGCTGACTTGGGCTTAACCCTCTCCCGCAGGAACTGCAGCATATGCTCGCGTTTCCAGTTGTCAATTCTGCAAAATTAGTATGGTGGAGATGACTTAAATGAGAGTCACTAAAACCTCATCATTTTCGGAAATGGAAACAATATGCAAGATGCAACTCTAGTATGAGAACTGCCACTACCGATAAATATCTAAACAAGTTCCAAAAACCATTGTCCCCGATGCTATACCCATGTTAGCAACATATTGTATTACTTAAGTCTTAAACACACTTTAATTAACTAGATCACCCACACCCATTGACAACCATTCTCCTTGGCTTGTCAAAGAATTAAAAGGCTCAACTACATTCCCTTGATAACTGCTATTACTTGGCTTATTAGAGATAACATTGTCTCAAAAAGCTACTAACTTTGAGTCAACAGGAGACAGATGCCGCTTAATGTGCAGATGCAGGAATGCCATACAATTCAACCAGTTGAGATAGCCCCGAACCCAAAACCCACATTGGGTCTTTGTGTCTGTTTAGGGAAGGGCTAGGGGATTGGGATGGCATAGAAGAATGTGTATAATATTCATTTTACTCCAGACTTGGGCAAATTGTAAGGCCCCAAATCCCACAATGAGTTTAAGATGTAAGGAAGATGTGATGACGCTCAAGAAGTTCACAATTCTTAGCACACTCCCAAAACTATGAGCTAAAAGAAAGAGCATCTCAATTCAAAATTGCATGCATCTTTTCAGCCAATGGAAAAGCAGAAGCTAACATGATAGAAAAGCAGCTCACCTAACAGTTTCTTTATGCTGGCCCTCCTCATCCAACATGATTAACTTTGGTGGAGAGTTGAAAATATATTGAACCTTAACAGTAGGAAACCGGTCCTTCTCTTCTTCAATAAAACCAACAATTTCAGGATAGAACACCAATTTCCTCATGCAGACCTCCAGTATTGCACCAGAATAGGTAATCTGCAGTTCCACAAGTTCAGGTAACTGTTATATTTTCCTTTAAACTAAAAGAAGATTTGGTTACATCTATGAACCAAAAAGGTTCTGTACAAAGTATTTGCACAAGCAATAAATGGACATAAACTTTAAGCATGTCCACAGGGAGAGCTGAAGAGGTAATATCAACTTCCCAGCTGCATCCTTCAGCGCACTGGGAGGGGGTGTGGGTGGTGGTTTCCATATTTTTCTTGGGGGTGGAAAGGGAACAACTAAAAAAAAAAAAAATCAAGTAGAATTAAGTGCCACAAGAAGTTGCTGGTTTTCTTGACAGCACCGGTAACTAGTATAGAAAGACTAGTTTTAGTTAAATAACACACTAGAAAGACAAGTCACATCATTCCAGAAAAGGGGAACATCCATATAGTGAGCAAATCAGAAACAAATCCTTCTCACAAATTTCACAGATCTATAATATTTCAGCTTCATGTATGCAATGTTTGGTCTATCCTCCCCATTAGGTGCTAATATCAGAAACCACAACACAACTTAGAATTACTATCAGAAAGCTGTCAATAATTTCTCACTATAGTTCATCAAACTCTAAGTTTCAGACATTTGATATTTGTAAAAACTCATCTTCTGATAGAATGAGCATGCTTATCCACAAATGAACCAACACAAGATAAAACATATAAAAGCAAATTCACCATCGGGATTTTAACTTTTGCATTACAAGTCATGATGTATTTTTAGGTAGTCAATGAAAGAGCAAAACATATTAAAATTTGCATATGGCAAGGTGACAAAAATGGTGGGCTTGGTTAATGCTTGGGTTACTCCTTTGTTACTAAAAGGTCACTCAAGCCATGGAATCATCCTCTTAGCAAAAGACAATGGGATAGCCATGTAAATAGATGATCCTCTCCCAATCCTCAAAAATCAGGGAGCCCATACTTGAACACCCTTTGATACGATCTACTGACAAAACCTTGTCTTCATTTTATTATCATCCATATCAATTCAAATGGATACTTGGCTTTTCAAAACATATTACATAAAAAATAGGACAATGAAGAAAATAAATATCATCACTCGAAGCAGAGAATTCAGTTTCAAATTGCTCTCATTATCCTACAATGTCATACCTTGCTCATGGAATCATCAGAGTCCTCTGTGCAGCAGTTTAAACAGTCAGACACCAACTCTGCAACAAAAACCTTCAGCCTTAGAAAGCATATAGCCATAAGGTAGTCATATAATTGAGCAACTGAGCTTTCAAGTTTTAATGCACATGAGAAAACCCAAATAATAGGTTACAAATCTGAAAAACCATAACTAGCTAACAGTTGAGTCTGATGTCCAATTGTAAAATCTCTTATCAACCTATTTACTTAGGTCCATCTTTTGTCAGCATATCTTTAATGAACAACATGATCCAAAATCTTCCCAGTAGTGATTAGTTTTCCATCCATTGCACAACTAAGTCTTGTTAAACCTTATTAAATCCTAGATAGTTCCATGTCACCCAAAAAGCTTCTTGTTCTTTTCTTTTTTTCCCTTAACATTCAAATGTTAGTTCTACACAAATCACCATAATCTTGACTACGATATTCAGTGAAAAATTAACTTATACAAAAACTTAATCTTGTTAAAAACGTTTGGCCAATATCTAAAGACTTCAGTCTTCTTCCGACCAAACATGTGAGATAGGAGTCTCGTGCACTAAGATGTCCACGATAAGATCCTTTATTTTGTTCTCCAGCCAGCATGGTAAGAAGGAAACAGACTACGTCTTGAGGGACCAAAATCAAATTCTTCTCTGAGAATTTATCACTGCCAAACGTGCAGGATTAGGATATCCCTCGCATTCACAACACTCTAAAACCCTTGACTTAAATAGAGAAACTTAATTGGGAATCAAACATTATCCACACATTCAAATCACAATTCATTCAAAGACACAGAAATAGCTGACATGGGGTAATAGCAATTCAAATATCCACTAACCATTAAATTGCAATTATACATCAATTAGGTCTCTGACACCCCAAATTATTCCAGACCCTGAAGATCAAACACACGATCATGAATGGGGAAACAACCCCAGAAAAGAAATTCACATAACATACACAGAGAGACGGTAGGAAAAATACAAGGCAAAGAAAGCTACCAACTTTAAGTATAAAGAGAGCTTGCAGAGAGAAATAGAGAGGAAGAAAACAGACTATGCCTTGAGAAACCAAAATTAAATGCTTCTCTGAAAATCTATCACCGCCCAATGCGTGGGAATAGGATATTCCTCACATTCAAGATACTTTGAGACCCCTCGACTTAAACAAAGAAACTTAATTGGAAATCAAACGTGATCCAAATGCCCAAATCACAATTCATTCAAAGACACAAAAATAAGTGACATGGGTTAAGATCAATTCATATATCCATCAACCCTAAAATCCCAATTGCAGATCAATTAGTCCCCTGATAACCCTTATTATTCCAGACCCCAATGGCCAAACAAACAATCATGAAAGGGGAAACAACCCCAGAAGGGAAATTCGCAGAACATGCACAGAGACACGATAGGTAAATATGAAGACCCAGAGGGAGGGGAGAAAGATACCAACTTTAAGTGGGAAAAAAAAAAGAAAGAAAAAGAAAAGAAAGCTTGCAGAAAGAAAGAGAAGGAGGTGAATAGAGTAACCTTGGTTCTTGACATACTCAGCGAAAGCATGGCAATCAGAGCACAGGGCAAGGCCAGTAAAGCCCAGATCCTCGCACTCTCTTGAGCTTAGCTGCTCTTTGGAAGATGACACATTTGGCAATGGCAATATAGCACCAACCGCAAAAATCACCAACAACAAGGCCCCTTTATGCAACTTCAAATTGAGTACACCCATGTCTCTCTCTGTCTCTCTCTCTCTCTCTCTCGCTGTACCTCTTTGGAACTGAGCTTATGTATTTGTTCTCTTAAAACTCTCATAGGACACTGTTACGGGATGTCTCTTTGTTCGTTGACCGGCGAGAGGCACGACGTCGTTTAGGAAAATAATTTTTTGGGCTTTTATTCATGAGGGGGATATTGAAAATCGGAAGGCAGCAATGCCATTTTTTTTTTTTATTGTTATTATAGACTCGTAGTGCGTGTAGGTTGCGACAGCACTGTGTTGTGTTTCTTTTAACATTTATCGATATTGCAATTAATAAATAATGCAAATAAATATTATAAACAAATCTTACAAATACATTTAATTTCAATAAGGTTTGTCCACATCCAAAATCACCCAAGTGTATATATGCTTATATATATATATATATATCTAAATAAATACCTTTACATTAATTCAATTTACAATCTCTTTTAATGATTACAAAGGCATGCCCCCAATTGACATATTAGCAGGTATTTTGTACTATTATTGAGAAAAAGTAAATACTAACTAAGAGGGCAATTATTGAGTAGAAAAAGAGAATTGTATATTAAGTTAGAAAATTTTTATTTTTATTTTTTGGTTCATAGAAAATAGTTTGGATGAATAGTTAAATATTCAACTTGGGATTTTAATTCAATCGTTTTGATACGCTATTTAGTTTTTTTTATTATTATTATTTTTTTTTACAGAAGGGAAAAAAAAACTCTTTGTAATTTCCAAGGTTACTTTTTATTTATTTATTTATATACCCAATCCATGCAATAATTCTTCTTCTTCTTTTTTTTTAATCGTCACGGAATAATAGACTAGAACAGTAAAAAAATAAAAAATAAAAAAGGGAAACAACAGCGCCAAGCGTACCGTACTAGAATGCCAACTGCTTTAGGTTTATAACGTTAACTTCCACTCTCTCTCTCTGGCTCTCTCTCTCTCTCTCACACACACACACACACACTTCGTCGCCGCACAGCCAAATTCTTAAGTTCCAAGTTCAAAGTTCTGCTCTTTTCACTTCCAGTCTCCATATCTCTGAACAAAAGGAACGTTTATTCTTCCAGATTATTTACATCTGTGTATGTTCAGATAGGTGGGTTTGTCTCTTTCTGCCTCTCTTTCTTTCTCACTTGCTTGAAACTTCTTCTCCTTTTCAAATATTTCCTCTGTTTCTTCTCTTGTTCGAGTCCTCGTTTGTTTTTCTTCTTCTTGTTTTTTTTTTTTATGTGCTAACTTAACGTGGGTGATTTTTTTTTTTTCAAGCAGCTAGAAATGCTTGCCGAAGTTTGTTTTTAGCTGCACATCACTTGCTACAGAATCTCTCACACGCTTATGTGCGTGTAGCATTATGGTTTTCAATGATATTTAGAAGCAAAGGATTAAAAAATATATATATTCTTTTAATGGATGATTGGATTTTTTTTTTTTAATTTTATGGATATATGCTGTTAGTGTTTAATTGTATTGGTATCTGATATGTTGAGAATTGAATAGTGGGTAATCATGGAATTCCAGAATGATATCAAGTTTGTGCTTAATTTTTTTTCTTCTCTTTTTCTTCTTACAGGAACTTTTGAGACCCTGAGGATTTGTAAGAATGTTAACTTTTGCTTATATTTTTGGCATTCTAATTCTCAGGAACTAGCTTTTGTTCTCATAGCAGTGAACGCGGGCTATTTGTTGAGTTCAGAATGTGAACTTTTTATACATTGACTCTGACTGGTTATACTTTTCTTAGGCAATTTATGTAGGAATTTGCCTTGGAGCTCAACCCATTACTAACTTGAGTAGGGTTCGGCTAAGATTGTTGCATGGCTCCTGCGTAGCAAGCAATGGACGTCGATTCAGAATGTAAACCGAATCTTTCCACAGAAGTTGCAATTGATACACAGAAGAGGAATGCATCGACAATATCAAATGAGATGGATTCAAGGTACAGGGTAAAATGTGAGGAAACAGTTAATGGGTGGGACACTATGTTGTCTGAACAAACTGAGGCCTCAAATGACCTTGTGGATGTAGAAGTTGACATAGTCACATGTACAAATACAAATGGCACCGGGTCAGCTCAGGCTAAAGATCCAGATGCAACTGAATATTCGAGCTCATTTGCCGGCACTACTTCTGATACTGAGAAATATTCTGGACGAAGTGATGCCGAGGTGGAATTGCAATTTTTTGGTGACAGTGAGCTGGCATCACCATATGATGAGTTGGGTAGCCTGTTTGGAACAAGGTGTGTGCTCTGTTAGCTGCGATAACTTCTCAAAAAAGATGATTGTGGTGGTTGCTATTCAATTTGTGATGCTTTGAGTCTTTGCCAAATATTTACTGACCACATCTTAATGTTAGTCATCCAACTGTGTTGCTAAAACTTTGGTTGTCTGAAAAGCTTCAATCTTTAAAATATACTGCAGTGCATATGTATAACTACTGTTTGTTAAACTTTCTTTCTTTCATCTAGGAAGAAGAAGTTAACAAATCACTGGCGGAGTTTCATACACCCTCTGATGTGGCGTTGCAAATGGACAGAACTGAAACTTAGGGAAATTGAATGTCAAGAATTAAAATATGCAAGAGAATTGGCAACATATGAACAGAGCAAACAGTCAGCACTCCAGGGAACTACTTCTGAGGAATTTTGTTCAAAGTCAATGCCATTTTCAAATCAATATTATAGAAGCAAGGCTATAAAGAGAAGAAAGAGAAGGAGACTTGAAGCAGTAACTGATACAGCAGCATACATGTCACGCCATTGCCTTTTCTCATACATGGGTATAATCTTTCTCTCTCTACTTGCATATCATGTTATATGTTCTTTGCTCTCCATAATCCTGTCAATACTTCTTTGAATTTAATTTGTTTGCAAAATTTCAGAAAAAAGGAGATCCAATCCAGATGCCATTTCTATGATCGATGGTTTTGGGAACAAAGGTAAATGATTTTGTTATAGCCTGCCATGCTAGTAGTCTTAAACGTGCAATTTAGTCGCATATATGACCATTGAATTCAGTTCCATGTTGTCATTACGAGCTGAATTCCGTGAGTTGGAGCATCTCTTACTTATATGGTGAAACAATGGACGCAATTTCTTGGTAGTCTTTTGTTTTGTGCACTGTCTGTTTGTTCTTTTAGGCACATAGTGAGTGGTAAAGCTACCGACACCCTTTCATGTGTAACTTTCCAGTGTTTATGCATCCTTGGGTGATATCTAGCCATGGACCCATTGATGGGATGCTAGTCAAAATGAATCATAGTTATTTTCTGCTTGTCTTATAACATATTTGGTCAAATGGCAGCTTTCTCAGCATACATAATAAGGCGTGTGTACATATACACATGTATGCCCTAGGCAAATTCTGTTTCTTCTTCATTTGAGTGGCCCGGTAATTCATGCCTGCACTATCAGTTAAACAGCTGCAACATCTAGAACAGCTTGTAATGAATCTTTCAAGCACTGCCTAATAGGCTAGTGCGTCTCTTTATAATCACCAAATTGAATGTAGCCTATGAAAACCCGTACCCACTAAATGTTTCTTTAATTATTCTCTGAAGTTTACCCATTATGTCATGTCATAAAGATGACTTGGCTCTACGCCATATTTTACTAACTTCGTTGCCCAATGCTATCTGTTTGTTAAGCAGAAATTACAGGCCAACATGCTGATTGCAATGATAAATTTGACTTGGATGATGACCAGTTGGATTTTGAGTTCGGAAATGCCAATAGTTTCTTAGAGTCAGTTCTTTGGCAAATTGAAATAGTACAGTCTCAGGTTCATAAGCTGAAGAATCAACTTGGCATGACGATCATGAAAAATGCTGCTAAGTTTTCTTCCTCTGAGAATTTGAGCCTTCTTGTGGCTTGTGATGCTCAGACCATCTCTGTTCCAAGTCCTACATTTTCTGCTGGCAATGGAGAAGTAATGTCCATAGGAGCTCCACTTGCTGGAACTCAGCATATGTCAGGCTATGATATTGATGATCTGGTTTTGCCTGAAGGTGCCATATCGAGTTATGGAGAGGATTTTCATGTACCTGATATAATTGAAAGCACGGTGGGACTGTTGTCTGCTGCTGATGTTTCCTTCCACGATCCAGAAATTGGAGATTCGTGTGAAAATGTGAGACTCCATTGTATAGTTTTGCATGTTTTGGTAATTATTTAATGGGATACTACCTTGGGGAAACCAATTTTTTCGCAAGGTCCAATATGCTGTTAAAGCAATTGCTTGTATGTTATGTGTTCAAGCATAGAGGCAGGCTATATATTCTTACACTGACGAGAGGAGAATTATTACTGACCATCTGTATTCCTGTTTTATGGTTTCAGCCTATTATACATGTTAGTGCTTACTGCATGGTGAGTTTTGTGAATATCACCTTGTAATCTAGGGGCAAAGATTTTCATTTATTTCTCTGTCATCGGTATATGTTTTTATTTATTGCTTCCCTAGATCATTATTGCATGTTCTATCAGAATACCATTTCAAAACTGGCTTTCTGGCTATCTTCTGTACATTTTCTTAATATATCTATCCAGAAGCATTTTTCATAAAAGTCATCTTGGTCTTAGATTCTTGAACTCGTAGTATTCTCTTTAAAAACCACAAAGCAGCCAGATATAGCTTTTCTCCCCATTGAGACCTCTTAATTTCAATAGGTAAGCTCTTTGATGGGTTGCTTTATGATATTTCACAAGACTGTGGACCTTTGGATAAGAGTCTACAGAAACTCTTTCGATTACTTGAATGCAATAGATAGTCAGTCAGTTGTTTTAATGTGTATAACACTAACATCTGCAGATTGTGGATAATGTCCTGATACATAATGAAGCGGCTGATGGAGGGAGAGAGATTTTCCTGGGGATGAATAATCAACTGATAGAGGAGCATTTAGAATTAGAAAAAGGTGACGAAGGAGAAGGAACTGGCCCTTGTCCGATCCCAGCCTCAGAACCTAATCCAATGGCAAAAACCATGGAGCCTCAAGAGCAATCAAATCTAAAATCATGTTTAGCCTCAGATTTCCATTTCCCCAGAAACAAGAGAAAGAGAGGAGAGAGGAAAGCTGGTTCAAGTAGTTGGAGCAAGCAATGCTCAGGCGAGCCCGATAGCCAGTGATTTGCAGCTCAGCAAGCTCCGAATGCATGACCTTTCTGATAAGCTGACAAAGTAGTTCTTCATGGGCCATTGAAAAGAAGTTATCTTTGTCTTATAGACGCAAAGTTAAGTCGCCTACTTTTTTCCCCAGTTGATAACATTTCATTTGCACCACCACCGCATAAAGGACAGGTTTTGCAGCCTAGCCTGCATAATCACCAAGTTTAAGGAATTGGCTAAAGGAATGGTTCATAATAGTTACAAACATTTGTTGTTCAGCTTCATGTTAGTTTTAGTTAAAAACTATGCATTACCTCTAAAAGACTGATCCTTTCCATATAGTCATTGAAAACTGATGCCTATTAGTATTGGGCGCACAAATAAGGAAGTGTTGCGCCTCTTGGTTAAGGTTTTGTTCATTTCCTTTCAACAACTCCAATTATTGGATGCATCTGCTTAATGAGTGATTGTATGTGCAAATTGTAAGGTGGACGTGGGTCTAAAGGTCAGGCTCTGTTTGTCCAAGCTAGGTTGGAGTACCAGAGCTGTGTCTGTCCTGAGCGCAGGCTTTCTTTGCCTGAGTTTTCAGGTGCTACTTAAACAGTTAAAACACCTTGAGCAGTGTCAGAAGCTTGCTTCTGTCACAAGTTGCCTTAACATACACATTTTTTGCAGTTTAGCCACCCAAATTGTATCGAGTTCTGCGGTCCATGACATTAAGTAAGTAGAATTTCCGAGCCTCGTGGTCCCTTTACCTTCCGGTCGGTGGGATAGGTCTCGTTTCCAAATCCAAATGAACCCGAATGATGTCTACGGTCTACAATGTACAAATGCAAAAGGTCACTGCAAGCTCCAACGCCTTTTGACCCGAAGAAGGCCATCGGGGCAAATAGTAGTCTTCGGAGTACCAGAATTATATATCGCAATGGCCTAGTAATTTCCCCTTTTTTTTTCTTTTTTTTTTATTTGAAAAAGAAGTCCATCACGATCATTATATATATATATATATATATATATATAAACGGAAGCAAAAA
>CM034047.1:10580558-10687413 GCA_019804595.1 Bruguiera parviflora
CCTCGATAAAATGATCAGAAATTAATTTAAGGACCCCTCTACTTGCGTCTTGGTCTCCATGTTTCCATGTGGTCCT
This sequence comes from Bruguiera parviflora, assembly GCA_019804595.1. Taxonomy (NCBI): domain Eukaryota; kingdom Viridiplantae; phylum Streptophyta; class Magnoliopsida; order Malpighiales; family Rhizophoraceae; genus Bruguiera; species Bruguiera parviflora. The sequence continues at coordinate 10,580,635 of CM034047.1, forward strand.
TAACACATCGTCAAACACGTTTCTTCAAATCTGTGTACTACTTTGTTGTGCTTGTCTCTCAAATCGAACTTGTTTCCCTAGATTCCTCTTTCACTGGACTATGTAGATAAGATGACAGTTTCAAAACAAGGAAGTAGAGAAGACAAGAAGTATCAATTGTGTGTCCATCTGGTAGTTTGAATTATTCCATTCATACATTCCAATCATATATATATATATATATTTTTTGTTTAATTTTAATTGGAGAAAGATGTTTCCTAATATATCAAGATTTTGGTTTTTATTTATGGTAGACCTGTGACCATGCATAACAGAATGATACATGGTTTGATCTGCAGTCAATTGATTGTAGAATTCATTTCTTCATCTGGGTGGAGACGGTAATGCTAGGAACATGGGAAAGAGAGAGGGTTGGTTTTCTGCAATCAAGAGGGTCTTTTTACCTCACCCCAAGGACAAACTAGCCAATGTAAGTGCACGTTCTACTTGTGCATTTGGAAGTCACCTCAGATAAAAAAGTGATCTTTGTCAAACCTCAGACAAATTTCAGTTTCTTATCTGGAATTTTTTTTAATAAATTTTTATGGATGGTTATTAATTTTCCTAATCCTCAGTGAGGTTACAGTTTGATGGACACTGTTAGCATGGTGCTTAGCTGTTTTTTGATGTACTATGTTCTGACATCCTAAAAGACCTGCAGTTCCAGCTAGATTGGATGTGCTTGATGTTCCAAAATGAATGCTTATACTGATGTTGTCAGAAAACAAACAATTGACAAAGTTGTCTGGATACAGAACATGTTATGACGTTTGATGATGCACCATTTTGAATTGTAAGACCAAAATCATTTCGAATTAAAGAATCTGATATTTACTAGGCTTCTTCCCTGGGATACTAATAGGCCTCTTGGTTTTTTTGTTTTGTCATGGGGAAAATATGAATGAACTGGAACCTGCGGTCGATTGTTCCATGTTTTGAGCTTGGCACTCAATCTGGTGTTTAGATGATCTATTTTTTCGTTATTAGTATGTTTTGCTTCTAGAACTTGGTCTGCACTTCCAGCACAATATCATTCTTCGCCATTTATTAATGACATTGTAGGAATCTGGTAAAAAAAGAACAAAAGAAAAGAAGAAGAAGGGGCTAGCAAGGTTCAGGCATGGAGAGACCAATTCATTCATTCCCCTCTTCAAAGAGCCAAGCAGTATTGAGAAAATCTTTGATGAGGCTGAAAAAGAGCATAAGTTGGTATTCCGGCCTCCCTCACCTCCTGAGCAACTGGAAACGCCTGTTTTTGTCCCTGCAAGAGTTGCTTCTCCAAGGGTTCCTTCTCAAAGAATTTCGTCCCCAGAAGCTGCTTCCCCAGGACTTGTGTCTCCTAGAGCTGCATCACCAAGAACTGCTTCCCCTAGACCCATATCTCCAAGGGTTGCTTCTCCTAGAGCAGCTTCTTCTAAGAATATTAGCTATCATAAAGAGAGATACCATAGACCAGAACCAACCATACAGAACCACCATGCTTTGGCAACCAAGATTCAGGCTGCCTACAGAGGCCATGTTGTAAGCTTCTCTTTTACCTTCATTACTTGGAATATGAGGAAATTAAACATGAGACACATAATAAGAAGTCTTAACAGACCAAAACAATACCCTCTGAAAATGGCATTCACAAGGGCATTTGAATGCATGAGGCTCCCACTATGTGGAGTCTGAGAAAGGGTCAGATATATGCATCTTACCTTGTTTCTTTTTACATGTCAAGCATTTTGTCAAGGAGTTTCTATAATGAGTATCACAGCCACTAGAATTATTTTGTATCCCAATCCCTTCAATCTAAACTATGACTTTATTAGGTCTTATTCTTTACTGACTTTCCTGCTGATGAATTTAATAACTTATACCAACTTGCTTATCAAAATCACAAATATGAGCATTACAGGCACAGCCCACATGAAAGGGACTAATATTATGAATTTGGATAGGCTCATTCTTTTGCTTTTACAAATTTTGGATCATTGCAAATATGTCTTGGTCTTTTCTTGGTGTGCAGGCAAGGAGGAGCTTCAGAGCTCTGAAGGGTCTCGTCAGACTTCAAGGAGTGATACAAGGGCGGAATGTCAAGCGACAAACAATGCGTGCAATGAAATATATGCAGCTGTTGGTACGGGTCCAATCTCAGATTCAATCACAGAGGATCCAGATGTTAGAAAACCAAGCACGACATCAAGCTCAGCACAGGAATGGTAAGGAGGTGGAAAGTACTCTGGACAAATGGAGCCAGCCAGTAAGTCCCTTACTTGAGTTGTGGGTAATTGTTGTCATTCAAGTGCCAGCAATGTTTCACACCTATAACCTGTCCTTGGCGCAAAAGTTTACCATGGACTGATTTCCAATAATTAGCATCATATTTATTCCACAGAAAAAAAAAAAACAAATTACATGGTTTTAGGTCCCTGCCTTGAGATCTGCAATCAACTCTATGTCTGTTTGCTGGTCAGCAAATATTCACTACATGACAGTTTAATGGAACACGTTGAGATTTGTCTATCTCCGACAATAGATTCCCCAATAAAGTTAATATTCTAGAATCACAATGCATGGCTTTTAACTTGGTAGACGCATCCATGACATGATGTTCTTGCCTGAATAACATCTGGCCATAGTTTTTGCTGCTATTTTTTCTATGTTATTTTGTTTCAAAATATCAGCTAAGTTTTTCTAATCCATACAGACACATACCAGACATGCATGTGCACTTACCTGGTAGTATGGCTGTCTATAGTAATTGAGACCATTGGTTTAGTCTGAGGCAGGCAATAACGAAGACTGGGATGATAGCTTGCTAACAAAAGAGGAAATAGATGCAAGGATGCGGAGAAAGGTGGAAGCAGTGGTCAAGAGAGAAAGAGCCACGGCCTATTCTTATTCCCACCAGGTATCTCTGGTAAAACAACCCACAGACCAGAAATTTCCACATCTCGTGTGATGTATTTCATATAAATTTTTGGCTTTTTACTTCTTGTCTAAATAGTTCGAATTTTCTCTCTCAACCTGAGAACCTCTCGTATTCCAATAATCATATTGCATTTAGAGACCTTTGGGTATAAGAAACGAATGAATTGCCAGCAGAAAGGTTTGATTCTGACTTTGTGAAGCCAGTGCTGCTGTTGCCTGTGAGTAGGGCTGTCCTCCACTCACTGTTCCAGGGTGCTTAGGGCCTTTTGTTTTCAGAACAGGCGGCAGGCTTTTTTCTAGCACAAGATTCAAATATTAGGCATAGAGTTAGCTGAATTAACTTTTAGCCTGCATCTTCTGGGGTATAAATTAAAACATCTATAATGGATATTAGAATGAAGTCTGCTGTTGCTGTTACTCTGAGAAAAAAGAACAAATTCTAATATTTTGTTTTCTTTCCATCAACAGTTGGGGAAAGCCACCCCAAAATCCACTCCATTGGGTCTAACGGATATCAGAGCCAGTGGATTTCCGTACTGGTTGAATTGGTTGGAATGCCAGCTACCTTCAACAAAAACTCCCGAAAGCCAAGCCTTAAAGACTTTCCAACTTACACCACCAAGGCCATATTCTGAGCTGAAGCCTAGCCCACGACCTACATCAAATACTCACAGGCAACAGAATTTGGGGTTTGATAACATGGATACACCAACACCCAGATCCTCAAAGTCCGCCGTATTCGTCTCTTCGAGACCAGTACGAACTCCTCTACACAGAACTTCCCAGGCAAACAGCCCAAGCTTATCCAAGTATTCAAGAGCAAGAGCTAGTGGAGCTGAGTCCCCTTTTAACTTCCCGTCGAAGGATGATGATAGTTTAATCAGCTGCCCTCCCTTTTCCATGCCAAACTACATGGTTCCTACGGTTTCAGCCAAGGCAAAGGTAATGAGTAGCAGCAACCCTAAGGAGAGGTTTCCGGGAACCCCGAGCAGTGAAAAGAGGAGGCTTTCATTCCCTCCAACACAAGGCGGGGGGTCATTCAAGTGGGACAAAGGCTTATTTTCCAAGGATTCAAGTTCTCAAAAGGTTTCAGACGAGCATCATTCCCTTCAATCCATGGGAAATTTGAGCGGGGATTCAACTGTCTCTGTGCCTGCTACTGTTGGAAGAAAGCCATTTAACCGATTTGTGTGATTTCTTTTCCCGTATCTCTCTCTCTCTTTATATTTTATTTTATTTGTCGAACTTTGGTGTTAACCCGATGGAGTGTGTGTATAATAACGAAGAAACGACCCAAAAAAAAAAAGAAGTAAAAGAATGGTTGGATTGTAACAGGGGGTTGAATCACGACAAGACATTTTGTACCATTGCCTTCCTCAATTGATGCTGCTCTCTGATCAATCTTTTACTCTACTTCTCTTTCCCCCGCGGTTCTTGAGCTTAGTGGGTGTCCCCGAAAGGAAAAGACGATGATCCTTGACAGAAAGCTCGGGGGACTCTCAATTGTTGATCCTCGGAACCCTCGTTGGATGGAGAAAGCCAGGCGAGAGGCGGATGAAGGGAAAGCTATCTTTAATGGATTTTGACGTATTTTAATCGAGACTTAACATTAACTGACAAGAAAACTAATACACACACCTAAGTACTTTCGTCTGGGCGTGTCGGACAGGACTTCGAGTTAGCTGATCCTAATTGACTGTCTTGAAAGAAAGATTGGTAGGAAGTTGTTTTTAAATCTTAATTTCATATCCGTTTTTTTTTTTTTTCAATGGTGCGAGAATTTTCTAATTTTGTTTTTTTTAATTATTATAAAATGTAAGATAAATATTATTTTGTATTTTATTTTTAGTGCGAGATATAATTTTTTTAATATATATATAATCAGAGATAACTAAAATAAAGGATAGTAATAGTTTTTCCTAGAAATGTGCAAAATAATTTCACGTAAATCTTCCATTCTACTTCTCTATGTCCCGTCGGATTAATAATATATTTTCCGATTTTAAGACACTGCCTGGCTCTTTCATGGTTAAGAAGAATTCATCAGCCTCTCCGTCTTAAAATGTCACCCTGCAGCGGACCTCTCCAATAAGGGAGATGGACAAAAAGGTCTGTAAAACTCGGTTTTAATTCATTTCGATAGCTTTTCCATTTGTGCCGTTTATGAACGGTATAAGCAAGAAAAAAGGCCAGAAATCAAAGACTTACATATAATCATATCTATGCGGCTTCGCCTTGTAAATGAAATTCCGAGCTAAGTCTAACAAATGTCCAATGGGGGTGAGAGAAAATCCATTATATTCATTTTGTATATCAATTTTGTGGCAGGGTAATTTTATAATTTTGAAAAGAAACAAGGGTGCCCAATATTGACTATTGTCCCATAAAAATAAAATAAAATAGATATATAAAAAGAAACGACAGTAATATAGTAATTTTTTAATATGATATATATTTATTTATAAAATAAAATAACTTTATATCTGTATTATTACCATGTTATTTTTTTAAAAATATTATTATTTAATTATTATTATTATTTATATATTATTATGTGAAAAAAACGAGCATCTTTGCTGGGGTTCTTGTTTGTAAGTTTAACCCAATGGCACTAATGTGTATATATATATATATATGCATACACTTTTTATTAATATTTGCAAATTTAAAATTTAAAATTCCGATGATCCACCCACCGAATTTTGTGGGTATTGTCTGGCATACCGGCTTGTTTGGCGCATATATACATATATATGCCTCTCATCCGTGCATTTTCTGTCCTGCAGAGAAAAACTAAAGCTCGACAAAATCAAAGACAGGAAAACGCAAGGCAATGGCTCTAAAGCTCAATCCTTTCGTCGTTCAGTCCCAAAGAATTCCATCTTTTGCACTTCCAACAATGGCCGGCCTTAGATCTCCAAAGTTCTACATGGCCTCTACCCTCAAGTCTGGTTCCAGGTGAGCCCTTCTCTTCTTCTGGGCCTATTGGATGACAAAGAATTTGTTTTTTTTTTCTTTTTCTGTTATTTCATTTTTATTTCCTGCATGAAAGAATGGATCTTTGCAAGTTTTCTAGCGTTTGAGGCCATTTGGGATCTGGGTTTCTTTTTCTTTTTTGTTTTCTCCCCGATGATATTGCTTGGAGCTTCATCAACTTTTGTGTGTGTGCGTGTGTGTGTGTTTTATTTTATTTTATTTTATTTTATGTCTCCAAAACATGTTTTAACATCCCTCTGAATTTTTCAAATGCATTTTCTTCTTGTTATTGTGATTCTAATAATTTGTGCGATTTATTCGAACCTGTCGTTTTATCTTCAACTTGGGCCCATTTATGCAAGCCCTATCTTCATTTATTTTGCTAGAATCAATTAGGATGGCTCTTTTGTTTATGCCAACTTTGATGGATTTGGTAGGTTCTTGGAATATCTTGTCTAGTTCTTGAAAATTCTGTGCTTTCTCATTTTATTTGCCGACAAGGAAGGAGTTCTAACAACTAAGTCATTCTTGATATTCAGTTTTAGGGGCGCAGGTAAAGGTGGTTTCTCGGCTGCAAAATTAATCTATTATACGTGTCTTAATGCTGTTTGTTGTATAAAATGTAGCTATTTGGAAGGCAAAAATCATTTTGATTTTGATATTTGTGCCTGACAGCTTGTTTTTGCTCAACGTGTGTTTAGCATGGCGTTGAACGACCCAGAAACTAAAGCAAAAACTATTTGGCATCAAAAATATTTTGACCGACTGACTGGAGAAACCAATTATCATAAGAGTTAGCCTTTTGTCGGGGTGGTTTATTCTAATTGCTTGCATGAGTTAACTCGGTGTTTGTAACTGCCTCGCTTACTGAGTGGTCCAAAGTGTTCTTCCTATCTATCTTGGCTTTCTGTTCAGCTTCTCTAAGTAGGGGGTGAGGGGTGATTGGGATATTTACTATCTGGGGTCAAGGCTTGATGCTTACATCATTTCCAATGAAAAGGTTTAAGATTTGAATTCATTCTTTATTTCTTTCCTACTTTTCTTTCCCTCACTTTCAGAATCTTCCTTTTTTTTCTTCAAAATTTTTTGTTCATTTTATGATCCATATAAGTAAATGCATATATTCATCTTGAAACAAACTACACACATTTTTCCTCAAGATAACTTTAATTGTGCAGTGAAATTTTTCCAAAAGGCTTTCGTTCTGGGTGGATGTTTCAATGATGCTATGTTTTGCATTTGATGGTTGCATGCCTGTCCACCTTTTCGCTGTTATCATCTGTGCTGTATAGTTTTGCTTGTATCTGGAAGCCTCATGAATGATGGGTGCGTTGTGACAGGTCATTCTGTGGTTTAGTTTGGGGCTCTTTTGTTGTTTAGTAATTGCAAATTCTACTGCACTGAATCGTTTTTAAGATTTTGAATGATCTATATGCCCGTTTCTTTTTTCCCATTTGCTCTTTTGCGTTTGATTTCATAGTACAGTTGATCAACAAATCATCTAGACAACAGATGGCTTGCCAACCAATTTGCCACGTTGCTACCTTTTTTTTGTTTTTTTTGTTCAAATCATTTTCATTGAATTTGGTTGAATCTTCATGTTCAAATAGGGTATTCAAGTTGGTAAAAGTGGTTTTGGGGCTTAAGTATACAGATTCCTTTTTCTTGCATTGTTGATACGTGATAATCTTTGACTTTTCCTTCATATTGCTGCTATCTGACATGTCTTACAGTAATGGAGTTTCTCATAAATTTCCAGCTGGTTAAGAAGTTCTATTTTATCGAATTGGTTCTGCGAGCTCAATTTTCATTGGTCTAACCATTACTAACATGAAGGGCGAGCTTAGTGTAACGATAAGGTTACTCCATTTTGACTTGGATGTCTTAGGTTCATCTTGCATAACCAACCTCGCTGTAAAAACAAGGGTAAGATTATGTACATCTTACCTTTCCCTAGATCTTACAATGTGGGAGGCATGTGCACTATGATTCCATGTTATGATCTTTTCATTGGCTGTGTTCTGCTTATCTTCTACCTTGCCATTTTCTACTTGGCAGACTAGACAATGTGGTTTGCCTTTTTTGGAATCTTTTTATGGGGTTGATTGCAACCTCCCTTCCCCCCCCCCTTTTTTTTCTCAAAAATAAGGAAAGTTTGGGGACGGAGGTTTGATGGTAGACTCAATTTTTGGGACTCCTTGACTGGTACCAACTTACAGCTGTAACTTTAGTTTGTAAGAGCCAAGAAATTCTTTTGCCAACAGTTCTCTGCCATATCTTCCCCTTGGTATTTGTTCTGGTAGTTATTGGTCAACTACTTTCTTCTTCTTGCCTTAATGGCATATTTCCCATTCTCATTTTATGCAAGATCATAATAGTAAACAAATTCTTAATGGGATTGCATATGTAAACCATGTGAAGCATTCTCTCCTTCTCTCCCCCGGGGACATTTTATGTTAATCATGTTTCCAATGAGCATGCTCTTGCTAGAGAACATGGGGTATTGTCCCAAATTATAGTTAAATATGAAATCCTAATCTCTTTCCTGATAATGTTGCATATTAGGATTGCCTAATCTCTTTCCTGTGCAGCTCTCAATCTTCTGGTTAACCTCTTGAATGCTTAAGTATGGAATCCTAATCTTTTTCTTACTTAATGCAGGGAGGTTGAAAGTCTCAAGAAGCCTTTTATGCCTCCTCGAGAGGTGCACGTTCAAGTCACCCACTCTATGCCACCCCAGAAGATTGAGATCTTTAAGTCAATAGACAATTGGGCCGAGCAGAACATTCTGGTTCATCTTAAGCCAGTTGAGAAGTGCTGGCAACCACAGGATTTTCTGCCAGATCCTGCCTCCGATGGATTTGATGAACAAGTCAAGGAACTTAGGGAGAGAGCAAAGGAGATTCCAGATGATTACTTTGTTGTTTTGATTGGAGACATGATAACTGAAGAAGCTCTTCCAACTTATCAAACGATGTTGAATACCTTAGATGGTGTTCGGGATGAAACAGGGGCAAGCCTTACTTCTTGGGCAATTTGGACAAGGGCCTGGACTGCTGAAGAAAATAGGCACGGTGACCTTCTGAACAAGTATCTCTACCTTTCTGGACGAGTCAACCTGAGGCAAATTGAAAAGACAATTCAATATCTGATTGGTTCAGGAATGGTAAGATCCTTGCCACACAAACTGCAGTTTTGTCTTACATTTCAGTTTGGCGATTTAAAGTAAAATGCACATTCCCTCATAAAGACTAAACCTATCCTACAATATATGCAAAGCTTAATCAGAGAGTCCCATGGTATCTACCGTATGATTGTGCAATGATTACTGTGGGTGCATCCAAAAACCATGCACATTTGGTGTGCAACCATCGTGGTTTGGTATATACTACTACAATGCTGCAGTTCAAATTGCAGTTTCTATCTTTTATTTTCATTTTTTTTCCATTGAAATTATATATACTGATGGTTTGTTCTGGCAGAAATAATGTGTAAATCATGAATCCTTAGCATTGAAGGCGTGGGAGTCCCACAAGTCAAGTGTCTGTGGACACCATCTTGCTCGTCCATGCTGTGGATGTAGATGTTCTGATTCTATATATTTTCCAACAGGTTAATAATGATGCATATTTGACTTATTTTCTATGTGTCCTCGTGTAGGATCCACGGACAGAAAACAGCCCCTACCTGGGATTCATCTACACTTCATTCCAAGAAAGGGCAACCTTTATTTCTCACGGGAACACTGCCAGACTTGCCAAGGAGCATGGAGACGTGAAGTTGGCTCAAATTTGTGGTACGATTGCCTCAGATGAGAAGCGCCACGAGACAGCCTACACAAAGATCGTGGAAAAACTCCTTGAGATTGATCCCGATGGAACGGTCATGGCTTTTGCCGACATGATGAGGAAGAAAATTTCTATGCCTGCTCATTTGATGTACGATGGCCGTGATGACAACCTTTTCGAGCATTTTTCGTCTGTTGCCCAGCGACTCGGAGTGTACACCGCAAAAGACTATGCGGATATATTGGAGTTCTTGGTGACCAGATGGAATGTGGCTAAGCTAACTGGACTTTCAGCTGAGGGACGAAGAGCTCAGGATTATATTTGCGGGTTGCCCCCGAGAATCAGAAGGCTGGAAGAGAGAGCTCAAGGAAGGGCCAAGGAAGGACCCACCATTCCTTTCAGCTGGATTTTCGACCGACAAGTGAGGCTCTAAATGCCGGAAGGAAGAGAAACGGTGAGCTTCACTCTCTTCCATGGCTACGCCCCCAACATTTGACGTCTGTCTGTCTGTCTGTCTGTCTGTCAGCGGGACAGTTAATTAAGGAGTTGACCTGGTAACCGGTAGTTGCAGTTGTTTCTTTTGTGTTTTCACCTTGGGCTGCTGTAGTTTTGCTGTTGTGTTCCTTTTAAATGGTCTCTTTGTACTGTTTTGCTTCTGGCAACTCTGGTGGTTGGCATAAATTCCACCATCACCTGTCTTTTGCCAGCCTCCAAGATGATTTCTGCTTGTTTATATCAATAAATTTTAGGCCCCCAAAATGCAGGCTCTGCACTCCATCGTTGACAACTTTGATTTCCTCGTCAGCCTATGTCTACCGGCTGAACACTCCCCGCCCGTTTGCAAAATCATTGCTATTGTTATTTTTATTATTACTTTTCTATAATCTGCTCACCAAATAATCTCCAAAAAAAATAAAAAATAAAAAAATTACTCTCAAAAGAAAAGCGGCATCGGTTTCTGGACGGCACGCGCACTCTGGTCGTACCTAATAACGTCAGTACGCGATCGATATGGACACGGGGTGTGGTCGTCAGTCCCGCTTATCGAAAACTTAAACAAGCATCGGTCGACTTCGCGAGCCCTCGTCTCGTCAGGCTTGCATCAGAGGCGGTGCGTCGATACGAGACTCGCGTCGAGTGAATGCAGAGATAGATCAATGTAAGCGGAGCGGCGTCTTATGATTGCCGATGCATCGAGTTGCGGAATGTAAGCGAAGTGAGGCCACGCCGATCATCGATGCATCAACGCCGTGCTAAATAATTATAGTATAAGGTGACGTGACATTGTCTGTAATCGTGTATCTCTCCTATTTATAACAAGCGTCATTTTTGAAGGATAATATTCAGAAAATGTCGAGGCATATTGGCATTTTCTTTATTCCCTCCTCCTTTTTTTTTTTTATAAATTTAAAAAAAAAAAACAAAACAAAAATTTCTTGAGGAAAGGTGGATCGGCATCATTAAAAGGACTGGGAATGACAATTATACGCCCGTAGCAAGTGACAAACAATAAAAAGTGTGGTTCTACATTTGTTTGATGATTTTTTTACCCGACTAAATATTAGAAATTAGAATTGTAATTCTCTTTTTGGGGGGGGGGGGGTGTGTGTGTGTTCAAAATTAGAATTATAATTCTGATTCATTACAATCGGAATTTGGGAGATAATTGTCGAGGCGTTTCTTTGGTCGGGCTGCCCCCAGTTCAACCCGACCCGGATTGATCCAGCCCAGCCCGACTCTGCTACTCGTTCTGCCTAAAGCCCTAAACCCGAATCAACTCTTGTCTCGCACCCAAACAAACAAACAGAGAGAGAGAGAGAGAGAGAGAGAGAGAGAGAGAGAATTTAAGGGATCCGCGAATCAAGAGCCCTCGAAAAACCCTGAGGACGGTCTCTTTCGGGTCTAAAAATCCCAGAGAAAAGATGGATCACATAGCGGCGATGGAGCAGCAAATGGTATCAGAAAGAATGAGAAGGAAGCTTAACGAAGTCAATGAGGCTGCTCAGAGCCATCTCTCGCCTGTCCAAGATCACATCAATTTCACCCTTCAGGTGTGCATGTTTTTCGTGTGTTCATATTTGAATTCCGGGAATGTCCATGTGTGTCTGTCTCTATGTTCAATCCCGACTTCATTGGCTCTTTTATCTCTTGTGGGTGTGCTTTAGTTTTTTGATGGGTGCACACTGCTGTGGTGTTTGGTTGAGGAGAAAATTTTGGGCAATGAAGAAGAAAAAGGGTAGCCTGAGGAAAGGAAATTTCTTTTGAATTCAGGGTTTTGCTTCTTTCTGTTTGGAAGCCTAGAAGTTAGAACGCTCTACACCAGGGCGCCTATCAAAAAGCTCAAATCATTTTGTTTTATTAGATTCTTCATTGTTTCTTCGAAGCCAAAGAAAGCAGCTTCTGTACATATGTATTACTTTTGGCTGCGGGGATGATGGTGGTCGGTCATAGAATGATGGGAATTCGAGTTATTGTGTTGATCCTTCTGTGTTCTGCCGCATTCCCAATAGTGAACGCGGAAATTTATTACCGCTTTGGTTGGAATTTTATAATTAGTTGCATACATTTTCGTTTGATGTATTCCTCTGCTCTGCATTGATTGTTTATAAATATAATGGCGTGCAGCAAGCGTACTTCAAATGTGCGTATGAATGCTTCGATAGGAGAAGAAGGCAAGAAGAGATAGGAAATTGTGTTGAACATTGCAGTGTTCCTGTTATCAATGCTCAGCAAGTTTTTGAGGGTGAGATGGCCAAGTTTCAGGTAAGTTCATTTCCCTTTCTTGCTCATATTTTTTAGTCTCGGTTGAACCTCTAACTCTAGTATGAGGAGCATATGAAAAGAAGTGGTTGTGAGGTATAATATAATGTTTCGGGATAATTGAATTTGTTATATAACTGGAAATAAAGAGGAAAAGATGTCTTCCATATTTCTTTGTTGTGAGTTTGTTTTCTGATGCTTTCATAATTTTTGCCTTAAAAAATCAAGCTTCTTGAAGTTGTCTAGTTTGCATAAAATCCCTTATGTGAGTGTGCACTCTCTTATTGATTTCAGTTTGTGTTGAACACGGTGTGTTGATGCACCATCATGGTTTTCTGAGCACCATTTTACCTTTCAGAAAGTGTTTTGTTAAATTTGGTGCATCCCTCCATGCCAATTGCTGACTGAATGAATTACTTCTTTGGAATGAAGGAAAGGTTGAATAGGTCACTGATGGTCTGCCAAGACAAGTTTGAGGCAGCTAAGCTCCAAAAGATTGGATCTGACACTGTCAGTTCCCTGGAATCATGCGTAGAACAGACAATCCAGGATAGCATCAAGACCTTGCCACATCTGTCTGGGAGATTGAAGGCATCGTTCTCCATCAGTGACGAAGCCAAATGATAGTGGTGAATTGGAACTGATGATAAAACGTCTTTTAACAGTGGGGCAGACTCCTGCAAATGCCTTTTGAGGCTGGAAGAAATTGAAGATCCTCAAGTTTACTTATTTTTTATTGGGTCGTCGTTTTACCAAATTGAAATTGAGTTCCGAGGCATCGTTGTCAATCCATAATCCTTCACTGCGGGATGTTTTTATTTTTTGGGTTCATCGGAATTAAAAATGCAGGATGCATTTTTCACTCATGATGTGTTTAGATTCATTTCGCTGATTCGAGGTTCTTGTCAAGCGAGAACTTGGGCTGTGTAATCAGACATTTCTATCAAACAGCCATAACCCAAAAGAACCACAACTTGGGTACATTTGATTGGTCTAAATATGTTGTCTGGGCGAGTTTATCTACTCTGAGCAATTGTCTCTGTAAATGGATGCATCAACTGTAAAGTTGGAGAAACGGTATAAAATTGAATGAAACAACATACCGGAGAATAAATTTTAAAAAATAATTAGTTAGCACTGATCATGATCGGCCGGTCAAAAGTAGATTCATCGTAGCAAAGAACTGGCAGGCTATAGAATTTGAACCAAAATGGGGCATTTCTCGACTTTGCACCCCAACAAATCACACAAATAGCTTGGGAATACACCAATAAAACGATATTCATCATTGAAGGTCTTGAATTTGAATCCAATTGTAACCAATTGATTAAGAGACCAAAAAAACAGAATTGTGAACATGATGCATGACAATATACCGCCCAAAATTCCTGACTTTACATGAGTAGGTGTGGGGTAAAAATACCATTAACTTGTTAGTCTCAAGTCATTCTCACAACTGATCAAACAGGTTCAGACATTATTTTAACAACTCAGAAATAGGTTGTTCACAATGTTGGCTTTTGGCTATGACTACATTACTACCACATAAGGTCAAGCCTTTGGTAGCTGTGCCTCAGCCTCTTGCTTGCTCTTCTGCTGTTCAAATTTATCTATGGCCATCTGAAGTTCATCTGTGCCCCCAACTGCTCTCATTGTGTAGACATAGACCCCAAAGACAAAGGCTGTCAGTCCGCCAGCCACCACCAAATTTTTGGTCTTAGGTGCAAGGCTCCTAAATCCCAGAACTCCAGCCATTCTGTAACCAGAATCTCACAGCAATTCCTGTTTTGAGCAACCAGAGACAAACATTAGCAAAGAAAACTCTTCGGATTGGCTAATTCTACAACACCTCCCATGGAAAATAGGAGCCACAGAAAACATAACATGTCAGGCCAAAACATATCCAAAATTTCATTCCTCGTCCGATAGTGACTGTTCTTGCTATTAATGGTGCTACTAGGTATGGGACACAAATAAAGCTCAACGTGACATGGTTTTTTTTTATGAAAAACAACAGAATTTTCGCTTGCAAAATTAAGCTGAACAAAAATCACATTAGAGATTCAAATAATTAAGGGATCTGTACAATTTCTGAAAATGAATGTGATCCACTGCTGGGGGGAAATACTAGTATAGTAAGTGAGACGTAGAAAATTCAAATCACACACAAATGAGAGCTTTCAAGAAAGGCAGGATACATGGAATCTTATCAGCAACCAACAAGAAAATGACTTAAAAACATGGATATCACCACCACATGTATCATCGCAGGTCTACAAAGACAGTCCAATGGAAGCTCTCTCGCAATTAGACCTCATTGCAACAGCAAATATACTATTTAGACTTCAACATCTTGAATTCAATAAAAGAGAATAAGCAATGCAATGTAGAACGAAGCTGAAGAGAAAGACATCTAATCTATCTATATAAGCCATAATGCAGACAGAGATTCCGCTACACCATAAACTTAACCCCCCCCCGGGCGCCGGGGGGAGGGGGCGGGGGCCAGGGGCGGGCAGCATACAAAGACATAATTAGAAGACACGACCTGCAAATGCAATAGTTGAGTATAATCCTCAAGCAGCGAGGTGTAGAATCGTCCTCCTATCAAGATGACTACTTTGCAATACATCGATTCATAGGCTATTATTATTCATCCTCAACAATTGGAGAACTGCAACTCTGAGACCCAAAAGCAAGACCTACAAATCAAACACTCGACTAAACACGCAAAAGGGTTCATCAGGCCCTGTTGATTACGGAGTGAGGAGAACTGAAGAACCCCACGTCGGTTTCCACATCATATATGCCCCACACACCCCCCCCCAAACAAAAACACCCTTAAGTTTCTCAGAGCTAGTGGACCCAAAAACAGAACAAAAATGAAGAATTAAAAGACATCAAAATAAATCGAAAATCGAACTGAACAAGACCTGCAATTCTGTGGGCGTTGGGCGAGAATTTTGTTAAACCCCCTCAAATGGCTAAACGAACAAGTAGTACTCGCTGGACCGATCGGTCCTCTCCAGTTGCATTTTTTAAGTTTTAATACACCGATCATGTTTCTTGAATCTCAATCTCAACCGTTGATTATGAACGAACGGTCGAGATGGTGACACGTGTATTCTCACAATAGTTTATTATTATTATTATTATTAAAATTTTTTTGTGTCTTTATTATTTTTTCTTTATTATTCTTAAGTAACCCCTTCTTGTCAAAGACTGCCGTATGCTTCAACAATTCATATAACTCGTTTCACTATTCCGGTGAATGAAAATCCAGCTTTCTTTGAGATAACTTTTTTTTTTTTCTTCCTATTATCCATTTTTGTATTGTTCAATCTGTCGGAGAAATTTTATGGCGAAATAAGTTTTAGAGTAGAAGTTTATGCGGAAAGTTGTGCATTTTGAATAGAAAGACCCTGTATTCCCACGAAAAGTGGTATCTATTGAGATAAATAAATCTTGGCAGTGAAAGACACAACTATTCAATTAAAAAGAAAAAAAAAACAAAATTGATGTACTCGAAGTTTAAGAATTTAAGCGGATAAAAAATTTCAAGGCATTGCTAAATAAAATATCTTAATTTAATTTATTCATCACGTTAATTTATAATTTAGTTTAAATTTCAATACACCGTATTTTAATGAAATTTAATGTGTGTTGAGAAAATATATTTAGAACAAAAATGTTGCATCGATAAAAATATAAAAACTCAATTAATTTATAATATTTATATAATTTATTATTAAGAATTTAAAATTTCAAATAGGCATAAAATTGTAGGAAAATATTCGGCACATAAAAAGGCTTTATGCCTAAGAAACTCCGTTGACGGTGAATTGTATGTCCAGAGCATGTATCGTGCGTAGAAGAAGCTTCCAAGGCGCCTGTCCATTTGGCCACCAACTATCTGGTTCTGGAAGACCACGCCTTGGACTTTGGGGTAACGAGAAGATATCGAATGACGAGTGAAGTAGCATTATTATTGTTGTTATGGGGGAGAGACGACGACCAGAAGGCATTAGGGGCTGCAGTCAAAATGTTAAGTAGAACTCCCGACGGTTTATAGAGAACGAGATTAATAATTAAAATGTCGAAAATATGTAGGTAGGTAGGTACCTAGACGTGCCTAGTGAAGTTTTAGTCAAATCTAACCCGCAATTTATGGGTCCAATTACTCCGGGCCAGGAGGATTTTTTTGCGGACTAGACGGGATTCGTGGGGTTTCTTTTTTGGAGAACAGTATATATATTTTGTAGTAAAAATGGAGAAAAATGTTATCATTACATATTTTATACTAGTTATTGTCCATATTGTTTTTTTTTTTTTCAGGAGAGAATACTATTTTTTAGATGAGAAAACCTTCTGTCCTGTCGCAGTTCCGTGCTTTGTCTCCCTGACCACCCAACTTTCTCGTCGTCCGAAAAAAAAAAAAAACAACCGCTAAGGGTCTCTCCCGGCATCTCTATAATTTAGAATTGATTCCGGGATTAAACCCCAGGTAAAATATGCCGGTGGGGAGGTCCTCCGGGGGAAGCAAGGCAATCCTAGCGCCGACTTCGGCCGCGTCATCAGCCGTGTGAGTGCCTTTGCCACCGGTCATGGACGTGCGAGTGAAGCCAGGGCAGAAACAGTTCACGCTTAATCCAAGATCCTGGTACCGTTTTGCCAAAACCATGGAATATGCATTGAGTGCCAGCTTTGATACTGCATAGTCGGTCCATACCTCGGGCCACCCTTGACTCTGCCAAGTGTTATTCTTCACATTCTCGAGGAACAAATTAACCATTCTCTGGATCTGCTCCTCGGTTAAATTTCCACTTAGTAGCATCTCTCTCATTCGAGGGTTTCTCATCTTCTACATGAAAACATTTTCCCTCGTGATTAATTGCCTTGGTTCTTTATTTAATTAGATCTGAGAATAGAAATAAATTTCACTTACATCAAACGAACCGAGTCTCGAGGTGATATTGAGGATGCGGCTTTTGGAAGCTGCTGATGATGATGAGCAACGAAACATGGGCAAGAGCGATTCAGTCAGCAATTTGGCTCCGTAGAAATTGGTGTTGATTACAGTCTCCGCGCGCTCCACCTTGTTCTCACGGAGGTCGTTGAATGACACGGCCGCATTGTTCACCTGATCATCGAGATTAATAATTAACATTCATTCATTCATTCATTCATTAGACAACCAACCAAAGTGCATCCTTAACAATAATTCAACAGTTCTCCAAGCCAAGCCCTGCCTGCGGCCCTGGAAATATCCGAGATTTATGTCATGATCTAACTTCATGATCAGCAATGAGATTCCACAAATAAACTGTTTTTGGATGGCATTGAATCAAACAGCCCCCCAGTCTGCTTCACGGGTTCATACAGAAGTCAACGAGTGTGTATACATCATATACGCAGGAAATATATAATTGAAAAAAAAAAAAAAAAAAAAGGCACTCACGAGAATATCCAGAGCTCCAAAATGATTTCTAAACCAGGCTACAAAAGCTTTGATGGAAGTAGGATCAGAGACATCAAGACGACAGAAGTGCACATAGTCAAAAAGACCATGGTCTCTGATAAGAGACTCCAGGGCCTTGCTTCCCCTCTCCGTGTCTCTGGCAGTTAAAACCACGGTTAGTCCCAATTCTGCAAACTTCTTCACCATTGAAAACCCAATTCCCTTGTTTGCTCCGGTGACTATCGCCACCGTGCCCTTCGACCACCATCTGCACACGCACACACATTTGACCCCCCAAAAAAGAACCAGACATTATCAACGTACAAGAAACAGACGCATCCACATAAAAATGTAATAAAAAGTGTACGTGTATGTACATTAATTAATCTTCTTTTTACCTGGAAGAGGCGAAGGAAGGAGAAGACAAACGGTGCCGAGGTTCCTTTATTACTTCCATTGCTTGCTTGGGGGAGTCAGTTTTGTCTAGAAGAAATAATGTTATTGCTTTGGGTGTATGGAGAGACAACTAAGAGGAAATATTGTGTGTGGGTTTATATAGAGACAACTTTAAGGCACTTGAAAAGTCCTCGAAAATCAATATTATGGAAGTTGGGCCCAATTCTTAACTAATCCAATTTCTAACCGAGAATGGAACACCAGACTGGACTATTCAGAGCATAATTGTAGAAAGGAAACGTTGAAACCTTGCATTGGAGCCAGATGGCCTCCGTTATTATTATTGTTGTTAATACTATTATTATTATTATTCTTCTTCTTCTTATTAGTGACGGCGATGATGACGACGACGATGATAATGTTGTTGCATCCCCACGGTGAATTAAATATGATCCTACAGCACCTGTCGAGGCTTTTATTTGCGATCTCCACAGACGAACGATGACTGCATACTGCTTCAACTCGAAAAATACAGGAATCAAAAGGCCCCCTCTTCGAACTAGATGACAAAACCCCGTCATTAACATATTCCTTTTTTTTATTTTCAGTTTTACATATTTTAATTGCCCCTTTTAAAATAAACAATAGGAATTAGTAAAGAACGCGGCCGGCACCAACGTACGTATACTTTTTTCCTCTTCTATATTTTCCGGAGAAGAGAAGATTGATTGGCAGTTTGGTACGACTACACAAGAGCCGTCCACAATGCCACAAAGCAGACCGTCAGCTCGTGCCTACGATGATGCCAATTTTACGTTGAATCCACAATAGCCAGGAGTGGGTTCGCCATGCTCAAAAAGATCAGATAGAGAGCCAACCCAAGAAGGCAAAACTGACATACTTTTTTAACATTGTTTATTTAGTTGGGTCAAAACAGGAACCATATCGGATTGGCGGACCTCTACTCCCTTTTGAATTTAATTTCTTCGTTCAATTAAAACACTTGAAATAGACGTGATATATTCATAGGGTCGCTGTTTCCCACACAAACGTATTCAATTTGGCAAACCTATTCGTGCTTTTTTAATTTTTCTAGGTATTACGTTTATACAGAAATTAATAAAATAAAGGGGTAGGTGGCTAGCAGATTCCCCAACAGGGCCAATCCAAGAAATTGTATGAATTGTGATCACCAATAGTAACATAAAGGCGAACAAGCTGAAGATACGCCAGAAAGCATATCGTGGTTTCACAATTCCACAGTTTGATTTCGGATTCTAAACAAGAGAAGTACCCACAAAAATTTCACCCTTTGCAGGATCGCCAAAAGAATTTAAATAAAATATATAGTTTTGAAACGAAATAAAGCTCCCACGAACACCACTTCCAACTTTCCAAGTCTTTCCAAGTCTAAAGTTCTGCTTAACTGCATTGTTAGTTACAACATGGCTTCCACTATCTACGGCAGATTATAAAAACTTTTTGAGCTTCTAAAAGGAAGGAACTTTATTATACATTAATTTCAACCAGATCAATGACCGATAATCGTCAATTAATGCACAAAAAGTCAAGCACATTCAAAATTATAAATTTAAGCTGTATGGTGTTATACTTTTTGAAAAGTATGACGAACGTGGACGAGAGCGCACATGGAGATCTTTAGACCTATTCGCTATCGTGTGAGGGAAATCGAGAAAACGTGATGTAAAACAGGGTAGGGAAGGGAGCCAAAAAACCTAACAAAAGCCGCTCTCCTGCTAGCTACCTCAAGGAAGTGGATTATGACTCGGCCTGCATTTTCTCGCATCCTTCTCTGATTGACTGGAATAGAAAAGAGAGGAAAGATACCTTTCTCAAAAGCTTGGAAACACAGCCTGAGGGCAACACCCCTTGCATTTAATTTTAAATATTAAAGGAAATTGAAAATCATTATTGCTATTACATAGAAATGGGCATTCGTATTACTTGGAATGCCAACTGCAAAACGAGAATAAAACAGTTCTAGAAATGGCAGTGCATATTGCAAGCTGATAGCTTATATATAGTGTCAAAATCAATCCAAGTACTTGGCTTTTACGAATTGGAGTCAAGAGGTTGATAGCTACGGCAGTGCCCGTTGTAACAATGCTTTAGGCTTACTCCACCCCAACTTAAAAAAACAAACGGAAAGCACGCTTTGTCCCACCTACAGCAATCTGTTAGCTGCCACAGGATAGCCATAAGCAGGCAACAAGTTATGCTGTTTTCATCCAGAGCATCAAATGAAATGAAATCATGACCAAACCCCGTTTGACCTAAATAGTCTCTTGTTTTATGAAACCAGACCTGAAATGTATCTAGCAAGTGATAGAAGAGCATGCCAGCCTAGATGTTATACCTCTAAGAGGAGCAACGAGAACAAGTAAATAACGAGGCCTCTTGGAACCCAAACAGTTGGCTCCAGTAAATCACATACAGGACGGTAGAAAAATTTTAGTGAGAAAAATACAAATAAAACTAACACAATTCCTATATTTGTGCAATGCATGTCCAAACTCAGCACGGCCTAGGCCATGCCACTTAAATCCCACTCTTTATTTCACCCTAAAAAAAGCACAGAGCACAAGGATGTTCATGAGCGGGTAGAACGCCTGCACAATTTTAGGCAGTGCGACAATGTAGACAAATCTACAAGGGTTTACATAAGAATTCCGAAGTATGGATACTTGTCCACCAACAAAAAGGAAAGAACCCAAGATGTGGTCAGTCTACGAAGAGAAATCGTAGCTGTGTACGATGCACAGTAATCAAAGCCAGTGAATGTAATTCAAAAATCAAAGCCAAAACACACCTTATGCCAGTAATCAGCCCACCGGCGTTCTAGACATGAACCAAACAAATAGCAACGATGCACCAAAAGTCCACTACTTTGTACGATGGCCAATCACTATTTATAGTTAATTAAGGTCATCAATTACCTAATGAATGTAAGTTAAACAAAGAGTCTTTCTCTAGGTCCATTACATGGTCTAAAGATCAAAGTTGACCAGGAATTATCTTATGAAATCACTCTCACCGATATTTCTCACATAGCAGAAGTGTGGCAACTTTTCCTACTCAACCCAACTACAATCAGAACTCTTTCCGCCAGAATTATGAAAGAAACCCAGATGGGCATAGAAAATGCAAAAATCCATGTGAGAAACAATCCAAGAAAATCAAACCTGAGTGACATCCTCAGCAATGTTGACTCTTTCAACCTATGTGGCTCGACAGACACTGCCTTGCACCCCACCAACCTTTTTTCCCCCCAGCTGTCCTGGGCAGTCCCAGGTGGGTCGGCGCAGCTGGTGTAGCGGGGCCCACCAAGCACCATTGTTTGAAGTGGCGTGTTCATTCTTAGAGAAGAGAGCTGAGTGCAGCGGGACCCACCAAGCACCATTGTTTGAAGTGGCGTGTTCATCGTTAGAGAAGACGGCGTGCTCATCGTTAGAGAGTCTCTGACTTCTTGGATAGAATACAAAAATCATTTCCCTTTTCTTTAATTAACTAGGTTGAGTAAAGTGAGATTTTCTTTCACGAAAAGCGAGTGATAAATAAAACGAAAATAGTTGAGTGTAATGCAAAATATGTATTATATAAAGTTAATGACAATTTAGAACACTACGGCAAAATAATTTTCGTTCCAATACACTTCCCCCGCCCCCCAATGAAGAAAAAATTAATTGCAACATTGTTATCCTGGATTTTGGAACTACATAATTTACCATTAGGTGTATGATTTTTGTTTGTTCATATCAATTTGTTTGTTTTTGCTCCTTTTATTTCAATCAACTTACCTGCCAGGACACTTAATAAACGAAAAAAACTACAAGAAAAATATAGGCTTGTCCCTTCCTTGATCACATGGTAAGAAAAAAGAGAAGAAAATAATAAATAAAAGATTCTTCCCCATCAGCAAGATGATAAATAACAGAGACTTAAAAAGTTCTATCAATCAATTCAGAGAAGAAAAGAGAGATAAATGAAATTGAAGGAAAAGACAGAGGCAGGGGAAAAAACCATAAGAAAAGATTCATTGAATTTATGATTGGCAGCAAAGGATTGAAACTACAAATTCAAGAAACAAGGAAGTATCGTGCCCACATTCAATGAATCCTGTCATTGTTCCTCCGATTGAATTGAATGCCACACACCTTGGAAGCTCAGCCAAGGAATCAGAAAAACCAAAACCCAAAAAAGAGAGAAAAAAGGGAACTAATGACGTAATTAAGTCAAAGAAACAATACAAAGAATAACATATTGTTTGCCAGACCGTGAAATACACAACACACAAGGCAGCAATTTCAAAAATTAAACACCAGGTTGTAATTCAGACTTCTAGACTTGAAAAGGCCAAGGCCAGTCCTTCAACTCCTCTTGACCTTTCCTACTTCTTTCATAAGGACCACCACCACCTCCACCACCAACAGCACTTCCATTCCCTTCAACAAATGCATAATACCTTAGCAAGAATGCAAGACTCAAGACAACCCACTCCAAGCAAAACATGAGCGCACAAAGCCCACCTGCCATCTTCAATATCACCTCCCCATCTTCCTCCCTAACATAAGACTTCAAGTATCCCAAGAACTCGCCTGTCTGAGTGAAGATCAGCACTGACACCGAGCCTTGGAATATGGCCGTGAGTGAAGTACCCACCATGTGAGCTGCATACAATTTGCTGGATCCCGATGCGGCCACTGTGCCCCCCGTGACCGCCCCAACAATGGCGAAGACGTGGAGGAGAATGAGGAAGAAGCCGCATAGAGATGGGAATAAGCGGAGGGAGAGAGTGAGGAATATGCAGCTGGAAGCTGCACTCAAGAGGATGTAATTGGATACAAGGAAGACCTTGTACATGTTGGGGTGAGATTGAGTCACATACCAAGACTGGCTGTTGATTGAGAGACCCATTTGCCTAATTTCAAGATTTGTTTTGACAGTATATTTTCTCCGCTAATTATCTAAGGAAAGATTGAGACTTTAATGGAGGAAGAAGATGAGAATTCAAGGAAATAATGAGTTATATATATACATTTCAAGGACAGGGCAAATGACCGTTACTTTTTTACAGAGACAACTGGAGTAGGGTCAGCTTCACAACGGCTAGTTCGGTAACGGCTAGTTTTCCTTTTTTTGTTGGGGGGTTGAAGAAGCTCTACAACTGTAGTTATATTCGAACTTAACGGTAACTAATAGCAATCGTTTAATATACTGTAATTATTGCTCAATGAATAAGACAAAAAAAAAAAAAAAAAAGAAGAAGGCCGAAAGGGTAACATATAAAATTAGATAATTTATATCGTACTTGTTTGTTTAAACAATAAAAATAAGATATAATAAAAATATTAGTTATTATTTTTATAAATTTAAATTAAATATTATTGGTTATTATTTTAATTCATTTTTTTTTTATTTTATATAGAGTATTGACAATTCAGACAGTAATGACTATGAACAAAATTCTCCCACGTATCGAATCCGAAACCCGTACAATTTTTACTACCATGAATTCCCTTTTGCCATTGAAGAGAGGCCGAGTTCTTTAAATCCTTAAACAACACTTCTTTAAATAGTCTCCAAGAGACTCGCCCTTTGAGCCTCCTACCACTGAAATGAAAAATCGCTGGCATCCGCAGCATAAGCTTGCTGGGCATGGTTCCTGATGGCTTGACTATACAGAATGGGCCATAGTCAGCCAATCTAACGTACGTAAATAAGCAACCCTCAATTGACGAAAATGGCAGACTACAACATTATCATATTGTGATTGTTTATATATGATACGTGGATTAACTTCCCCCTAGCGTGCACAGTGTGCCTAATCATGCAAGTATCTTGCAAGCTAAAACTATAATTGCAAGTCAGCTTGGCACGTCATGGAACAAGACTCTGCGGCCCATTTCTCCATGCGAGAATCGTACAAGTTTCCACCTCTACCATCATCATCGTGGTAGAGCATTCATGGGAACTTGCTTAAAAAGTAGCAAATATCATTTGCATAACAAAACATCCCAACTCACTGACATGCCGGCAGGTACAAACATAGATGCATGCAGAACGAGCATAGAAACAGGAACCCACTTAGACCTAGCATATTCCTGCAAAGAAATCAAGGGCCAAAAAGTTGATAACAGGCATAGATCAAAAAGTGAAGAGAAAGGCGACCAAAATGTATCACAGCATCACTAAGTCATATTCAGACTGAAGGGAGAAAAAAGTGCAGAGAAATACGTTCTGTTTGCTATCCTTGTCATCCCGGACACACACGCACACACACGAGATGGCAATTAGCACTTACAGGTCTCACAATTACCAACAATTTGTTTTCAGCAAATATGAGAAAAAAAAATGTGTAATCAGACCCCATGCCCTGAAACTAATCTCACTGTCAACAATTTGTTTTCAACACATTGACAAAATGATAATCAGATCTCCCCATGATAGATCTGTTTATCGCTACTGCAAGATCCAATAATAGGTTCAGTCGGATGGAAAACACACTCGTTGACAGATCCAGTGTGGCCAGGAAGCTTGTACAATATACGTCTAGAAGTTGTATTCCATATATAAACCATACGATCTGAACTGCCAGCAGTAACCTTGCTTCCATCAGGTGACCAACTACATTTCAACAAGTTCTTCTCAAAGTTGTGTTGGTGCCCTTCCAAAATCTTCACACACCGATTTTGTGGTGCATAGGGTCGCGTATCCCAAATACATAGCTTGCAGTCCATACCATTGGTGAGAAGATACGAGCCATCAGGACTCAACTCCATACCAGTTATCATATCTTGATGGCCTTCCAGTTTCATGGTTACTTCACCCTTCCGCAGATCCCACACCTTAATAGCATCATCTGTGCCACCCGTGAAGATCTTATCTGATGCATCGGAGAAACTGACAGCTGTGATTTGGTACTTATCTGGAAATGTTTGGATGGCACCCCTCTGGCGCATATCCCAGAGCTTTGCAGTTCCATCATCAGACCCACTAACAACAAGCGGAGGGCCCCTCCGGGAAGGACAGCACGAATTCACAGAGGATAAGTGCTCAGCCATTTTCTTCAACTGTTTCCCTGTCTCAACATCCCATGTCCTGATTGTTTTGTCAGGACTAGCAGATATAATCTGGGACCCATCAGTAGTCCAGTGAAGATCCAGGACTGCATTCTTGTGCCCTTTCAAGACCATGAAGATTTTGCATTCCCCATGGACGTACCAGAGAACAATTTCTCTGTCGTGAGATCCTGATGCAATTACCTTTCCAGTTGGATTGAACTTCATTGCATATATGGCACTTTGGTGACCGGTCAGTAACATGACAGGCGATTCCAAGCTCGACCTCTGCTGCTTTCCGTTTGTCCCAGCTGCTTGGGGCCCAGTATATCGAACAGTAGACCATTCCATTGGGGCCTTGGACCAGGGACAGATAAAGCACTGTCACCCTCTCTAGCAACAACTTGCATTTTGACCTCCGCCATTCTGATAAGATTCAATCATGAACTGAATTTACCTTTTTTTTTTTTGGTACAAAAAGACCAATTGAAACTAAATTACCAAAACCAACTTTAACACCAAAACTAGAACTACAATCACAATGAAAGTTAAACATAATCTCATAAGTAGCGAGAAGGGTGGCGCATGTATGCTATCTCACATAAATTTCCAAACGACAGAAGGTTGAACTGGGTGCTATTCTCATCCCAATTTTTTCTGGTGAAATCAAGAGATCAAGTAAGCAAAGTAAAAAACAACAAGCAACTCATGCTTTCTAGGAGAACGAGAGACTAAGGATGGGCTGATAATGCCGACAATGACCTGTGGAAAGCAACGCTAACAAGTAGCCTGCTTGTTGCGCATATGTTAAACAACGAAACAACCAAAACAACAAAGCCTTAATGCCAAATTTAAATGAGATCCAATGCAGACGGAGTTACATTAAATGAGGAAGGGAAACAAACTTATTATTATTCTCATTATTATTTTCCTTTTTGCTGTTCCGAGAGAAAAATCATCTTCGGTGCCTATCTTCTCGTCGTTGATCGTTCACATACTCATGCAATCAAAAGGCTTAACAAAACACGTAAAGAAAAAAATTAAATACATCATTGTTTTCATCAATTTCAAAAAGATAAAGAACACCCAGATGACCTTTTTCATTGGTAAACCCAATTTACACTTTCAAATCAGTCTCAGTTAGTGAACAATACAAAGTCCGTAAGTTCAGCATTCCATTCAATCAATCTATTCACAATTTTTTCTTTTGGGAAGATTAGAGTCCATAAGTTCAGCATTCCATTCAATCAATCCATTTACAATTTTTTCTTTTGGGAAGATTAGAGTTGCGGCGAGGAGACTGAGAGTACCTCGTGATTTTGTAAATTTCTCTGCTAAACCCTGGAGTGCGTTGCGTTTTGTTCCTCAATACGTGATTTTAATTGAAACCGGTAAATATTTTGAAACAATATTTTAATTTTATTTCCTTAAAAAATTTGAGAGTGAAGTAGTTAAGAAGTAATTGACATTTTCCTTTTATTATTTCCATTGTTTAATGAATCTGTCATCGAGGCTTGAGGACAACCATATGGTAACGATGATGAGAGTAAATAATATTTAAAGTCAACATTTAAAGTATTTTTTTTTTAATTTTCTTTTCTTTTTCTCAGCCTAATCAAAGAAAAATCACTGAGAATTTTTTTCATTCAAAAAAAAAAAAAAAACAAAAATCTTCATTCCATTATCTAAGTCTTCCAAGTTCTAAGAATCAATTCTTTTAATCATATTGTAAGGGGGTCTTAGTTAACATGATTATGCTCATTATCAATCATAATAAATAGTGGGGTTTATTTTTTAACAATGAAAAATTTGCTAATCATTTAGATCAGTACAAACCCTTTATATGGGGTACAAAACCCAGGAAAATAGAAGATCAAAAGATTCTAAATCACCAAATAATTTGGATAATTACATTCTTTGTGAAAATTCGATAGATCGGGTGCGCTAGGTGGACGTGTTTTCGGGATTAGAGATTTTAAATATATGTTTACTTAATTTTATTTTATTTTTTTTAAAAAAAAATCAGAGAACAGGATGGATTATAGGTATTGGACTATTTCATTGGATAATTAAAAAAGGGTATTGGGCTGCTCCAATCACCCACCCAATTATAGGAATAATTAAATTATTTTTCAGAAGGTATTTTAATAGATAAAAATTAAAAATTTTATTTTTAAAATTTTAAAATTTAATACTTAAAAAAAAGATACATAAAATTTATAAGAATAAAAAATTATTCAAATTGTAATGATTTAATATTCAATATTTTTTTGTTAAAATAATAATAATCTTATTATTATATTAAAGTAATTAATTAATTAGATAGTTTAGTAAGCCAAATGATCCTTCCAAAGGACGAGCTTGTGCAGTGGGTTTGAAAGAAAAAGAAGACCCAGACAATTCCAAAAATACCCATCATGTCCTTTGACTCAGACTCCGCGCCTTCCCCCGGCAACAGGGACTGGCTCTTCCCTTCGCCGACCTTCATTCACCGTCCTCCTCCGAAATACCCTAGCAGATTCTCCACTATTTCCAGAATCTCCCACCCCTACCACCCTCCCGATTCCACGCCCCCTAAACCGCCGCCGACGCCGTCGTCCGTTTCTCTCCCCGGCTCCATTTCAACCCCTTCCAGAGGCCCCAAGCGTGCAAGCCTTCGCCGCCGAGTCGAGTTCCCTCGCCGTCACGATAAGTCTCCGAAAGCTGAGAGTGTCGACGCCGTCTTGGGAGTTTCCCTCCGGAAAGTCGACGTGTCTGGAGACAAGTCGGCGTCGACGCCGTGGTCGGCCGGAGAGAAGGTTACGGGATTCTCCGGTCACCGGTTCAGAATCCGGTGGCAGATGGCCATTTCAGTGGCGGTGCGTGTTTTGCATTTTCTTGGACCCTAAATGAATTTCTCGATGTATTTTGTGTAATAAGGCAGGGTGCCCCCCTGTGCCACCGATCTGAGTGAGTTTTGGTTGCTGCAGATTGTGGCAACGGCTCTGGCTTCTCTAGTGCACAAGAATTTCTCTTTACACCATCAAGTCATTGATTTACAGGTAACCTACCTCGTTTCATTTTACTTGAGGTTTGTTTGACTTTGCGCTTGAGCTTTAGTGTTGCAGCAAGTGGCAGCCTTACCCTATATCCTTGTTTTGGAAAGAAAGAAAAAACGAGATAGAAAACGATTTTAAAATTTAAATTTAAATTTTAAAATAAAAAAAAAAACAAAATTCTTCTATTTGATATGGTTAAATGAAGGTTTCAACAACCATAGGTCATTGAACGGAAATGTTTATCTAGAATTTAACTGGTCCAACTCATTTATCTAGAATTTTACTCATAAAATTAGTATCTAATATTAAATATGTAAAAAAATTTAATCTTTATATATATTATATAAAAAATATTTATCGATAAAATATAATTATATAAAAAATATAAGTATTATATATAATATTTTATTATATTAAAGTAATTTAATTTTACGAATAATAAGATTAAAAAATTAATTAATTTAATGTATCTGTAAATTTAAGTTAAAATAAATTTAATACAAAACATATTATAATTTGTATTTTTTATTTTAAAATAATTTATATATTTTTTGTTGAAGAATGAAATATTTTAATATAAATAAGATAATATAAATTAAAAGAATAAATATCAATATAATATAATGTATAATTTTATTTATTTTTATTGAAATATTAATAAATATACCATATGAATATCTTCTTTAATTGTTCTAATTTGTAATTTAAAAAAAGAAAGAAGAAAAAAAAATTATGAAATGGTATGAATCTTATTTTTTAAAAAATTAAGATGTAGAAAAGGAATTCATATCACTATTTTTGGTCCAGTAATTAAACTATTATTTATATTATTTGCAGTTTGAGTTAGAGGATTACTACTTTCCTAATTTTTTTACCAATTTTTAGAGGCAACTAAACTGAAAAAACTGTGACCAATTCGCTGGTTCAAGGTCTAACCAGTTGACTCACTAGTTTTCAAAGGCAACAGTTTTTTAGGGTAAATCAGACTGGCCTAAAGTCTGGTTCCCAGTTTTACTGGTCCAACTGACTGGTCTGGTCTGATTTTAAAAACATTGGGTTAAATTGTAGTTAGTTTAGGTAAGAATGGAATTTTTGTCTTAGAAAAGAATTAAATTGCATTACTCTTCTTGCCTTTCTCTATTGCACTAAAAAATCATTATAGTCTCCAAATGCAGATTTTAGTTGTGCTGTGTTTTTTGTAATCCCAAACACATCTTAGTATGGTTTGAAGAAGCAATTAATGCTAGATAATTTGGGTTTGCACAATTTTTGGGTATTACTTTAGGCTACTCATAAGCCAAAATGGTCTGAAATTTGTTGTTAGTTTACTGTCCATTAACTGATTGGCTGGGTGTTCTTTCTGCTTGCAGGACCAGCTTACAAAGCTGCACGTTAGATTACAAGCATGCAATTTATTGTCCAGTGTAGATTATGGAGAGTTCATACAAGAGGAGATTGATGATCATCATTCTAATACTAGCTTAAAAAATTTGGCGCTAATTGTCTCACTTACCATACTATCAACCCCTGTCCTTAGCCTTAAGTACATCGACTTTGTTTCTAAGTCAAGATCATTGGATCATATTTCTGAAGAAGTTTCTCTGAACAAGCAGCTTGCTTACCTGGTGGATGTCTTTCTATCAGTCCATCCATATGTGAAGCCGCTGGCATTGCTGGTTGCAACTCTACTTCTTATCTGTCTTGGAGGTTTGGCACTCTACAGTGTGACAGATGATAACTTAGCTGATTGCCTTTGGCTATCTTGGACATATGTTGCTGATTCTGGCAACCATGCTAACTCAGAAGGTGCTGGCCCAAGACTGGTTTCTGTTTCTATTAGCTTTGGTGGGATGCTTATTTTTGCTATGATGCTCGGGCTTGTATCCGATGCAATATCGGAGAAGCTTGATTCTCTAAGAAAAGGAAGGAGTGAAGTAGTTGAGCTAAACCACACCCTAATACTTGGGTGGAGTGATAAACTGGTAAGTCTGCCTGCCTGTCGTATTGTTGCATGTCCTGTCTATAATCCATAACTACATGTAAACCCTTCCTGAAATTATTTTATGAAAAAAAAGCAGTTGTGCAAAACCATGCCCTAATACTTAGGTGGAGTGAGAATCTAGTAAATATCTGCCTACCTGCCTATTGTTGCACTACTTGTTTATAATCTGCAATTTCATGTAAACAATTCCATGTTGTTACATGAGAGAAAGTTGCATGTAAACTATTCCTGAAGTTATTATATTACTTAGTGCTTCTTGTTAGGGGGATTAAAAATAAAGAGGTTACCTGTGGGCACTCTCACTTTAACATGGAATTTTGGTAGAGATTCTCCACTGTGGTGAGTGTATGTATGTGGTGATTGTGTCATCTTCTTGCAAATGTGCTTTGCCTGGATACCAGTTATTTTGTTGCAAAACCAGGGATCTTTGCTAAATCAGCTTGCCATTGCCAATGAGAGTTTGGGTGGAGGGATTGTTGTAGTTATGGCTGAACGGGATAAAGAGGAGATGGAAACAGACATTTCTAAAATGGAGTTTAACTTAAAAGGAACTTCAGTCATATGCAGAAGTGGGAGCCCTCTAATTCTTTCTGATCTTAAAAAGGTATAAGAATTTTCTTTATTACCTCTCCCTATCTGTAACTGAATGTTATATATTCACTGTGGGGCTTTTAGAATAGTTAGGGGTAAGTTGTGGAAAATATAGAGTGTACTCCTCCATTTAATAGTAGTTCATTTGATGCAAAATCAAATGAGATGAACTCCCAAGTTTTACCACAATTATGGTTTCCTGTGGTTTCTGTGTTTGATGCTTCCATATAATTAATTGCCACTGGGACTTTCTTCCATGTTACCTGTATCATGTTTTGTCATGGCAGTGTTGCTGATGCTTAGATATTTTCAGGTATCTGTCTCTAAAGCTCGTGCAATAATTGTGCTTGCAGAAGATGGAAATGCTGACCAGGTCTCCTTGAGTCTAATAATCAATATGCTGCATGCTTGAGCAAGCAGCAATTGTTATTAACTTGGTTGTGATTTGTTGCAGAGTGATGCCCATGCATTGAGAACAGTCTTAAGCTTAACAGGAGTAAAAGAAGGCCTCAGGGGGCATATTGTGGTGGAACTAAGTGATCTTGACAATGAGGTCCTTGTGAAACTTGTTGGTGGAGATCTTGTTGAAACTGTTGTAGCTCATGATGTAATTGGCCGATTGATGATTCAATGTGCTAGGCAGCCAGGACTTGCGCAGGTTGGTTTCTGGTACTTTGAATTGTATAATAGTATAATACTACTGAAGGTACAACAACCTGGCTTTTCCCTTGTTTATTTTGCGGCGGTAGATTGTTTTACCACATTTCATTATAGCTTCATATACTAGTTTGCTGTGTCTTTGTTCCTATCACAATTAAGCCATGGCTATGACAGATATGGGAAGACATCCTTGGTTTTGAAAATTGTGAGTTCTACATCAAGAGATGGCCACAGTTAGATGGTGTGCAATTTGAGGATGTGCTACTCAGTTTTCCTGATGCTATACCTTGTGGCATCAAGGTTGTATCATATGGTGGTAGGATCATCTTGAATCCTGATGATGCATATGTTCTGCAAGAAGGAGATGAAGTGCTTGTTATAGCAGAAGATGATGATACCTACGGTCCAGCAGCATTACCTATGGTGCTTTCACTTTCATTCCAAAAACAAAGATATTGAATAGATTGCCTGTTCTTTTGCAACCTTATCATCCTCTTTGCTCTTTGATCCTACATGGTGCATGTATAACAAGGGGCTTCACCCATTGCTTGCCATCCATCATATGCAAGTAGGCTTATTACTTTTTAAGCATTTACACCATTATGGCCTACTGTTGCAAAAGGGAAAGAAATAACAAAAAAAACCTAACTGATTAGCTCGCATGAATTGTTTGTAGACCATTAGTGATCGTTAATCTCCTTCGTTCTCTCTCTCTTACTCTCTCTCTCTCTCTCTCTCTCTCTCGCTGTTTTGTCGTAGAATGCTTGTTCATGTTTGTGGTTCAGGCAATTCATGCTATGTAATTGCCTATACATGCTTGAACTCTTTTGTAGTGATCCCAGCAAAGTCTTAGCCTTTTCTACTTAGTACTCCATCTTACGTAGATGATACTTTAAAAAAAGTAGATTCCCAAACATAATGAGAACATGTATATTATGTTCTTGATGTGGCATTTTTAATAAATAATCATTGAGAATAAAAGAGAGAAGGAAAACAAGGAGTTACTTCAGGCCAATTTCTTGAGGAAAACTTTCAATTTTATGCACAACAGGATGATGCCTTCAGTGGAAATTAAGTGGACGTAGCATAGTTAAAGGAACTTACATAATATAACCAATTTCATTCAGGTCAAAGGGGCATCATTCGTACACATTGCCCGGCCTGCAAGAAAGCCACAGAAGATTCTACTTTGTGGATGGAGGAGGGATATTGATGATATGATTGTGGTAAGTTCTTTCCATAAAGCCCCTAATTCTTGCTTTTCTTCAACTGAATGCTGCAGGTATGGAGAGGAAGTCTACCCAAAGACTTCATTGTTCCTAAGTCTGCAGAAAGGATACTATGTTGTGGTTGGCGACGAGATATGGAAGATATGATTATGGTAATGTACAAGAAATTTGCAATCATCCTCCCATTACTCCTTGGGTGGAGCAAAGTGGTAGTAGATGATTCAATCTACTTATTGTTCCATATATTACCACCCTCGGTTGCAGAATTTCTGTTTCCATCTAAGATTCAATCCTTATCACTAATCAGCAAGCCTTTTAGAAATGTTAGCTAACACTCTCCTCACTGTTAAAAAAAAGGGGCATCCCAGTGCAAAAGGCTCCCATGTTTGTGGGGTGATCGGACTCTAAAAGTTAAAAGAAACAGCCCTTAATTACCTTTTACCATTCTTTGTTCAAATTATGCACTATTTGGAAAGCCGCCTCTTTCCAAACACTTGCCGTAAGACTTACCTTGATACATAAGTCATCTTTTTTTTTTTCTTTGGACAAAATATATGTCCTATGAGTTCACCTTTTCTAATAGGCTGTATGCAAGATTCTTATCTGCTCCTTGATATTTGCTAGTTAAAAAAGAAAACAAAGGTTTGTGACCTTCATTTTTGTATTTCTGACATAAAATCAAATTGGTTTTCATGTGGTGTCACACTCTAACAAGACCATGAAATGAATATGTTTTTGTCCTATATCACTTGTTCCCAAAGATTCATAATTGATTAAATTTAGTTCTATAACTTGTGCAACTTTGAGTTTGCCCTAGTTTTTTGACCAAACATCTTTTCTGCTTGTAACATTATGATGAACAGTTTAGTCAATCATATTACTTGACTTTTGCCAGTACTCCTACCTTTCTAAAGGAATTTCTTTAGGTTGTGCTTTTCTCTTTTTCATCTTCTTCTTAGCCTCTTTATATTTGATACCCTTGTTCCTTGATCTAACTAGGGTAGTAAAATCCAAAAGTTATGTATGAAGATGGAATGTCATTCAAAGGGCTCTTTTTTATTAAAATTTTTACTTTATATTGTCTTTTCCCCTTGTGTCACTAGCAATGTATGTTACTCATCTATGATTGTTAGGTATTGGATGCCTTTCTAGCACCTGGTTCAGAGCTCTGGATGTTCAATGAAGTTCCTGAAAATGAGAGGGAAAAGAAGCTTATTGATGGTGGTTTGGAACTTGGCAGGCTGGTGAATATATCATTGGTTAATCGAGAAGGAAGTGCTGTCATTCGACGTCACTTGGAAAGCCTTCCCTTGGAATCTTTTGATTCAGTGAGTAGCATATTATGCAAAAATTATACTGCAAAATGTGGGACCTATGCTGGTACCAGTAAAAGACCTTTGTATTATATATTTGACTAATTTGTCTTGATTTCTTTGTTATGTGATCGTAATGTAGTAACTGGTTTGTCCAGATTTTGATTTTGGCTGACGAGTCAGTGGAAGATTCAGCCATTCAAGCTGACTCTAGATCTCTTGCCACACTACTACTGATCCGTGATATTCAGGTACCATGACATTTGATCTAACTAAATTTTATATGGTGGAACTTACTTATAATTGCAGTATGCTCTTTTTGTCTGTTGATGGTCTAGTGGGAACTATTCTGGTCAATGTTCTTCAAAGACTGTTTCCTTCTTTACCTCTCCAGTCTCCACCTCTTAATAGGCATCAGATCATGAAGTTGTTTGGTTCACATTTCCCATAGCAGTTGTAGCAGGTTATGACAGCTGACATTCAGGCCCAGCCAAATGATGAGTTGATGATATTCTGTTGGTGTGTGTGGGGGCGAATATGGGAAGGAGAAAGCTTTGATTACAGTTATCTTTCCACTAACCCAAGAGTCCTATTAAATGGTAAACAATTTTTCGTGGGAGTTTGTGTATTCATTTGCCCTGATTCTCATGATCCTTGCAGGCAAAGCGTCTTCCATATAGAGAAGCTATGGTGACTCAAGTTCAAAGAGGGAGCTTCTCTCAGGGCTCTTGGATTGGAGAAATGCAGCAGGCTTCGGATAAATCAATAATAATCAGTGAAATTTTAGACCCGAGGACTAAAAACCTATTATCCATGTCAAAGATCAGTGATTATGTTTTATCAAATGAGCTTGTGAGCATGGCATTAGCAATGGTTGCAGAGGATCGTCAAATAAATGATGTACTAGAAGAGCTCTTTGCAGAGGAGGTAATGATTACCTTTGATCAAATCTTTAGATTCACCCCATTATATCGCATGGGAATTCAAACTTTATGGGGGGCCATGGCAAGCCAATGAAAATGAGTAGCACAAGCTCTAGAACCATGCATTGCCAGGCTACCCTTGGTAATCTTCAAATATGTGACGTGTGAATTATCAGCGCATCACTCGAGTAACTTTCTGCATTGAACAGGGAAATGAGTTGCAAATAAGGCAAGCAGATCTCTACCTTCGCGAAGGTGACGAATTGAATTTCTACGAAATTGTTTTACTAGCGCGTCAGAGGAGAGAGATTGTCATTGGTTACCGCATGGCCAATGCCGAAAGAGCTGTAATCAATCCACCGGCGAAAAACGAGAGACGGATATGGTCATTAAAGGATGTTTTTGTGGTCATCGCCGAGAAGGAATGAAGAACCATAGTACAAAAACACAAAAGATTGAAAGGGTCATACAACATAAATAGCAGACATGACACATTGTACATAATGCTTTGAATTGCTTCCACCTTATGTGGAACAATAGTTAAAGTCGAGGAACTACTGCGGCTAGAGATGGGTTCTTTTCGGCGGGACAAAAATAAGGTGCTTTTGATGTGAATCTTAAGAGAACCGCATTTTAAAATCCTTCTAACCATACCATTTTATGCAGAGTTTAGTTGAGATATCACTTTACATCAGTTTAGATTCTGAGTTTTAATGTTTATACTTATTCTAATAAAAATAAATATGGGAATTTGTGATGTGTAGTGGTGGCAAAATGTTAGATTTGTTAATATTAAAATTAGACAGGTCGAATTGTGTTTAAACGGTAATTATTTTTATTTAAAAATATAATATATGTATTGTTATAAAATATTTTTTGAATAACTATTTAAAGTGGGAGAGCTCAACTCGACTTACCTCAGGCATGGTCGTGGGCTGGCACGAGAAAAAAAATGCAAAACCCCACAAAAACCCCCAACGAACGAGGTCCAATCAAAACGTTGTTATCCAATCGTATCTGCTTGCTTTTTGTCTCTTCTGCACCAACAGGGGATGGAAGCGAAACAGAAGTGGAGTGAGGCTGTCTACTACTAGCTTAGCTCGCATATCTTCTTAATTTGTAGAACAGAAAGGAGAGAGCAAAAAAAAGAAAAAACAAGAAGAAAAAAAGAAAAATGACAGTGAAGATCCGGTTCGCGAGATTCGGATGCAGGAACCGACCCTTCTTCAGGATTATTGTTGCCGATAGCAAGACCCCAAGAGATGGAAAGCCTATTCAAGTCGTGGGATTCTACGACCCCTTGTCAGGTCTCCCCTCGCTCTGTTTGGTTTTAGTTTCCTAGAAAATTGGAAATACGTAGGACTTTCGTGCTTCGATGATTTCAAAGATGTTTGCTTTTTTCCGTTATTTTATATATTATAGGTAAAGATGGGGGCAATAAGTACATGGGCCTCAAGTATGACGCCGTCAAGTAAGTCTTCTTTCCATTCTTTTCTCTGCTCAAATCCAAATTTTGGGTATGATGTGTTAATGGGTATTTTGGGTTTCATCTTTTTTTTTTCTTTCCTTTCACCCCTCTCATCTATCTTGATTGGCCAAAGTTATGCGCATGCTTTTCAAAGTTTCTAATTTATTTTTCTTCAGCATCTTTTTTGTAATTTTGTTGATGGAAGCAGATCACTTCGATTGTTCCTTTACGCGGTGTTGTGTCTGTCTGCCTTGGATTATGGATAAAGATGATGGTTTTGGCATCAGCTGCTGTATTATTTTCTGGTTTTATGTTAGGGCAGTCTTCCTGATTTGCCAAGGCTGCTTAGTCTCCAAACGATTAACATTTTAACGAGAAAGCAATTGTACGAGGAATTAGAGGTGGCAGAAGGGGAAAGAGGCATTTGCAGTCACTGTAGTAAAACATGCATTTTCTTAGTTATTAGTAGTGATATTAGCAAAACGTGTAATTTCTTAGTCGATGAAAATGCCATGTCGCCTAGCATAACAATACATTTTTTAACATCCATCTGTGGAGAAGATGTCTTCGTGATGAAATTAGTCCATTCACACCGTTGCCTGGAGTTGTATGTTTGCAATAAACTGCAAGTCACTTGCCAACACATAACAGTCACATTGGCTGCTACAAGGTCAGGTATCCTTGTAGGTTGTTTGGTAATCCAAAAATTTTACTTCCATTTTGCTTTGTCTCCATCCACTTCACCAAGAGGATGTACATACTGCTATTCCAACTTTACCTTCCAGTGAAGCATTTACGCTGCTTATGTCCAGGAGTGGAAATATAGATTCATTTTGCTATTTAGCTCAGGCTCTATGATTTCTGCTTACTTGCCTTACAGTGCAACGTCCATGTGTTTTGTTTTTTTTTTCTCTCTTTTCCTTATGTTACTTCGTAGGTATTGGCTGTCAGTTGGTGCTCAGCCTTCAGACCCTGTGCGACGCATTCTTCTCAAAGCAGGTTTGCTAGCCCCTCCACCAATGGTCGTAATGGGAGACAAAAGTGGACCGACAGCCTCGCTTCCTGTTGATCCTTTTACAGATCCAGAAGACTAGTCAATTATCCTGGAAAACATGCCCCTTGGGCATTTCCTTCTGTCTGGATTTGTGGGTTTGTAGAACTTGGCTCCTGTACTTGTGACCTTTACATTGAGGTTGTTGGATTACCTTGAGATTTATCTTGCTCTTTGGCTAATTGGCATTAATGATACTTCTGGTCTTACTCATTTCCAAGAAGTGCACTCCCGACATTCTTCAATGGTGCAAAAATAAACGGGGATAAGGAGGGCACCACACAAATGCTCTTCCTGACGTTTTTGTTACTTGCTCCATTACCGTTGGCATATATCATAGTACTTGTAGCTGGTGTTTAAATAAAATTTGTGAAATTTGTAACCGGTAGATGCAAATATCACATGTCTCCTCTCCGACATCTCGAGCCAATCTACCGTCTTTCCCACTTCCGCCCTTCAAGGCCATCTACCATTACCATGTACCACGTTGGCGTTGGCTGATAATTTTCAGACTGTTACGGATTATTCGGCAAGCTATCCTGTGTATGGTGAGGCTCATGCATATTGCAGTGCCCCTTTTTAGCATCGAGCCATATTTGTTTTGTTGTATGTTAGGCGAATTTATTGTGTAATTCATTGACATAAACTGTAAAACAGAGCAGTTGGTATTGGGAAATGAGAATTGACTTCCATTTATAGGTGGTAACTTTTGTACCCCATTGCCATTCTTGGCTTTGAGTTTTTAAGATTAATCCCACTTAGCAATAAATAAAGTAATATAGAATGGTGAAGTACAATGAAATACACGAATATTGGACATTCTTATGGTGATGAGAAAGGGAGGCGCTGACTGTGTATTTCATGAATCTGTGTTTCACTAGATTGTTTGGACATGAACTGTAAACAAGCAATTTCAACCAGCATTCTGGGGGCCGCTTCTCAGAAATTGGTGATACTGTGGAAGTGGTGAATCGATCAGATTAAAATTAGGTGCTCTAAGGGGTTTGAACAAGGATTCTTCTTTGGCATATTAAACGTCTCGTGAAATAATAAATTTCAAAACTTTGGAATCTCTCTAGTAGTTTATTAAAGTACACATCTCCTCTACACATAGAGAAAAATTTCAAGATGTAAAACGGTAGGTGTACTTAATTGCTAGTGGGTACTGAGTTGGTTCAATTGATGACCTTCCCTTCCTCTCTCAGCTTATCCACAAGTTCTTTCATGGCTTCCTTCCTCTTCTTGCTAGCAAGTACCTTTGCTTGTACACCACTCACATTTGGGTCTCTCTTCTCCTCTGGTGGAGGAGGTGGTTGCCTTCTAGCTGCGTTCGCACTCAGTCCACCAAAGTTCAAACCCGTAACAGCACCAGCTAAGCCCAAGGTCACATTCCTGCATTAGAACCCCATCAAAAGAACTATGCATGGCAATATGCGGCAATCCTCAAAATTGCCGAATAGCATCATACCGATGCTTCAATATCAATACTATTGTAAAAGCTACCAACCTGCGATGGACAAGCTTGTTTGCTGAGAGTGGTTCGGAATCCTCATGGCGACCCCACACAGTTTGAAACCTCGGAGATGGA
Organism: Bruguiera parviflora; assembly: GCA_019804595.1. Taxonomy (NCBI): domain Eukaryota; kingdom Viridiplantae; phylum Streptophyta; class Magnoliopsida; order Malpighiales; family Rhizophoraceae; genus Bruguiera; species Bruguiera parviflora. Next base: position 10,619,910 of record CM034047.1, read on the forward strand.
ACATGCGTTGATGTCTTGTTAGGATTGGTGGAGATGGGAGCTGCAGTAGCTGGTGCTGTGGTTAGTGAATTGGCCATGGCTGTATTATGTGTATCTCACTGAAGGGGATTGTTTTGAATTCCGAAAAAGTGGAGGGTGGCGGGGGGGTGGCATTTTTATCAGGTCAATGGTGACGTGGAATGATGTTGCAAATGATGGATAGTGTTTTTGCGCTCTGGATGCAAACGTGAATGGACATCTATTGGTTGGCTTTAGATAAGGTTTTAGTCTTTAGGTCTATGTGGACCCTTTCGGTGGATTTTCTGCTAATGAAGAATCTTCCATATGCCATATTCCATTCCAAAGGCTGAATTTCCATTCTTTCCATGACACTAAACGCGGCTTCTTGGTTATGGACCTTGAACATCCATACATGCTGCCGCACCCTTAGAACATGGCTCACACACAACGTTTGTGGGAGATGTAAACCCAATTAATATTTGGCTTGTTTCGTTGCTCCCTAAGATAATAATGAGCGAAGTCGGACGAACAGTAGATTTTTTTTAGTTTAATATTCGTTCGACACACAATCTGAACTATTAACGGAGCCTCCGAACCGTTCTCATTTATGATATTTGTTCAAAATATAAAAAATATCAGAGTTCTTCGTTTGTTGATTGCTATTTGAACTGCGCCGACTTGTTGAAGAGGGAGAGCATGATTGCTTTCCAAGGGAGCCTGCGGTAACACACTCGCTTTACACCCCTTTGTCTTTAAAAAAAAAAAACCGTCTGGGTTTGTATCTTTTAAAGTCAGAGTAAACCATTTCAAACTTGATATTAGGCATCAAATGTTGTAATAAGACACAAATTGATATAATAAAAATATTACATCCCGAGCCTGCAAGTAGTCAAAACTGAAGTTGCATTTCATAGCGAGTCAAATATCCAAAATCCTTGCATGTAAAAGGTCTTCAAGCAGCAAAACTCGCAAGAAACAACAAACAAAAGGCAACTTCGAAGAGAATTGGATCTCAATAAAACCTTAAGCAGCATGTGTACTGATGAAAGTTGGCCATATTTGAGCTTAAATTCCTATCTGACACCATCATTTTCACTCATAATCATCATCATCATCATCAGCACCTGCTGCTGAGTTAAGGGCCTGCAATCGCTCAACCAACTTGGCTTTCCTTTCTTCGTACGTGAGCTTCTTCAGGTTAAACCTGAGCACACACAGAAAAAGACAGCAATAAAAACATGGAAGCATCACCATTCATTGAGAAACAACAGCAAACTGAACGCATATTCAAAAAGCAAAGGAAGAGACTACGGCAAACTTAACTAAGAATCAGAACATCTCTGTGGTTTGAATGTTAACACTAATACTTTTTACCATTTATTCTAATATAACACAGCACCTTTTATTTGTTTTGTTTTTCAATCAAATAATCTAACCCCAGAACATTATTAACATCATTAAATCATTGCAAGCCAGAACATTTACTAAGCCCCTGTGAAAGAGATAGTCAGCGTGAAGTTACATGTAATGTCATTACTAAGTCAATAGCAACAAACCTCTTGTGCTCCTTCGGTGGCTGCTTCTCAGATTTCTTTGCAGTTGGATCAGCGCGAATGGCAGCATGAACTTTCTTGTACAGCCCCTCAACGTCATCAGGTTCAATTCCTCTTTTGATATACTCACTGAAGTGAGACTGGTACTTCTCTGGTTCGTCCTCTGCCAAAATCTAATAACAACATGATGCAAAAAATAAGTTCACACAACAATTAACTTTTCAAAGCAAAGCAATAATGGTCATAAAACACCAATATCTGATAAATTGAAATTGATCTCAACCAGTCAAAATTACCATCATGTAGGATGCAACATGACCACCATAGATATACTTTCGGTGAACTTCAGCATCAAGTTGCTTGGCATCCTTTGAAAAGCCAGCAAACCGCTTGTCTCCGTGAGGTATGTCCAAACCACCGTCCAGAGCTCCCTGAAATCAGCCATGTTAACCCAACAATTCAAAAACAAAGCAGATAAAAATTAGCATGAGAATCCAAACAATTTATCACCACTGAACTACATTGAACATGCACTACACAGCAATTAAGAGCCGCTAATTTACAAATATGTGAATTTTCACACAAAACAAAAGAGACAAGGACTCAAACCCACCACACAGAAGACACATGTCACAGCAAAACATTTTCCAATTATGCAAACCTTTCCATAACAAAATGGGAAAATGTGGCTCTTTACAAGGATACCTTAAGGGCCCCAAACACACGGTTTCCTGTTGTGGTCTTAATCAGTCCTACATCAAGTAGAGCACGGAATGGCCTTCTCTCTGTTGGTTCAACTGAAAAATCCTCCCCAGTAGCCTAGAGACAATTCATAGCCATCCATTAATTTCTGTAAAAATTTTTTGATGAACAAATATTCACAAACTTCATACAATTCATCTGGTTCTGATTTCATTCATTCTATTTGCTGCTTGCAGAATAAAAAGAAAAACAAGTAAGTTTTCTAATTCTCTGCAGAATACACCTCAACATTGCCTTGATATTCACCATCCATTTCAAGCACTCTCAACACACGCCGGGCCAAGAGAAGTCCAGTGCAGTAAGCTGCCCAGGTTTTAAGATCAAATACAGATCCGTATCAGACAAATGGCCTTCCCTATTTGTTTTCTGGTAAGTGGATAGAACGAAATATAGATTTAAAAAGAAAAACCTGCTGCATAGTTTGTGAGACCCACTTCAAGCCCATATAGAGGAAGTTCATGAGAATAAGCAGCAGCAAGAACAATGTCTCCAGCAATAGTGGCAGATGTAATTTGTGCAACAATATCCTTGTTGGTCTAAAAAATGGTTAAGGTTTTAAAATTCATAAACAGTAAGGCTACCATCCCAAAGAATAAATAACCATTGGATGCACCCTTAAATGGTTTTCAACACCATTATATTACCTGTTCAAATGCTAAATTGTTGGTGCTTACTCAGCACTACAAACTATGTATCCTAGTTTGAAAATGACGCGTAATTCACAAATATATAAATAGGGAGAATAAAGGCTACTAAGCAACATTTGCAGGTTAACCAAAAAATCAAAGATGCTAGAAATGCACGCAGCTTTACTAGCTATCATCTTAGAGAGAAAACAAGATGAACACAATCAAGACGGCAACCAAGTTAATAAACCAAAGATGAGGATACAAATCGCACAACAAAGCGATATTTTGGAGTGTTGTACTTGTTCTTATCCTGATTAATCAGGCGAATCCTGGCTCTGTAGTCTGTCTTACCCTCTGTTGAAAATTCCATCAAAGTATAAGAATGAGTAAGCAATAAAACAAAAGAGAGTAGACACATTCATGACAATGTGAAACTACCGCAATACCTCTCCTTCTCTTAAACTTGACCTGAAACCGCTTGAAATAGGCCTTTGTTTTCTGAGCCTTGACAAAGGCCTGTCAACCAAAAATTAAAATACCAAACTTTGATCAATGGCTTTCTTGCCAGCCAAACAGGCAAACATCTCATACAATTAAACAATCAAACATTTATTAGCGGAATGCAACTGCATGTGGGCACTCCAGAACATTTATCTCACAAGAAACAAACAACCGTGTCTCTATTTCATTTCTTCCACTTCACTCTCCATCATCCAAACAGAGATCTTAATAATTCTAGGAAAATAGTACTCAGCATGATATTTCTCTGCCAGTGAAACGAGACTAAATCTGAACATAAAACCACAAGCATATTTCACGTTTCCTTTTGTTTCTTTCTTTTCACAGATTTCCAGGGAAACCAAACATTTAACACGAAAGAATCACCGAAGAGAACCGAGTTTCTTTGTCAGTAGAAAACAAAAGCCAGTAAAATGTAGTCCTCTTTTCACGCACTTGCTCCGGAACCAAACCGAAAGCACAACATGAAGGAACCCCACGCACGCACACACAGAGGCGTACGTACATGAACACAGTGCATATGTAAGGCAAGTTTGACAAAAAGATGGAATAAAAGTAAAAGAGAAAAGCCGTAGAGGGATCGTGACTCACCATTGTTGAAGCTTCGATCTGCCAAACAGAGGAGAGGAGGGAGGAAGGAGTTCTCGGAGGAAGAAACGGCTTTGTGTATATATAGCTATTTATCGCGTGAGAAGACGGAGATGTGCCCTAACCCTAGCGCGGCAACTTTTGTGACGTGCCCAAAATGCCCCTCATGAGTAAAGCTACGTCGTTTCTTTCCTCCGACGGCCTGTCCTCCCCCGGATTGTGTCACCCTCCCGGTCGCGCCCAATGCCAGACAATATTTAATGGGGTAAATGAAATCTAATCGCTTTCTTTTTTTCTTTTTTTTTTTTTATGGCACAATTTAATTGTGTATTTGTGAATTATAGTATTTTGGTTATAAAAAAAAAAAAGGAGGGGGGGCTCTTGTCTTGCGATTACAAATATTTTTTTTTCTGATTTATAGAAACTAAAAATTAAATTTTAGTGTTAAAATTAAAAATTTAAATAATTCTATTGGTACTAATAAAATAGTTACAGATAATTGAGGAAAGGAATTATAAAAAATTAAAAAAAAAAAAAAAAGAAGCCCAACAGTCCAAACTTCGTCAAAGTCCATCGAGTCTTCAAGATTTTAAATCAAAGAAAATGAAATTTTCTCTGTAGTCTCAGAGTCGAGCAAATAGAGAATTAAACAAAGGAAAGTGCACGCGTGGAATACACCGACAAACGTAACTTCTGTCAGACAAACTTCGAAAGCCACGTAATCATCCTTGAATTTCAACGATTAATTAATTATAAGTTATAATTAAAATTTAATAATATAAATTTATATTCAATTCTTGTATTTAATTTTTATATATAAACCATTATTAAAAACGGTAGATGGAGAACCTTTTTTTTTTTGTGGTGAAGATAAAATTTATGAGTGAGATAAATAATTAAAAGAGATAAATATTTCTATATTATTATTAAAAGTAAATGATAATTTAAAATAAGATTTAGTATGGAAGCAATTGCCCCACCCACCTGGGCTTCCCTAGACTCACAGGAAACTATTAAGATTAAGATGGTGCTGGGAGGAAATTAATTGAATAGAGAAGAAACTTTGAAAGAAAGTAAAGTAATTAATTAAGTTACACTCTTTTTTAAAAATAAAAAAAAACTCAAAAACAATGATATACAACTCTTACAAAATTGTGAACTGGATCCACAAACTAATCCATAAAAAGATTTTTCCTTTTCAAGTTTGGCTTTTTTTAAAAAAAAAAAAAGGGGTAAGTAAATAGTGATAAATAGTAAGAATAGGGGGGGGGAAATAAAATATTGAGAACATCGCGTTAGATGACAGCAGCAAAGAAAAGTCAAAAAATGAAAAATGCAAATACAAAAGGAAAAACGACAACAATAATAAATAAATACAAACGCTACGCGAAGGCAGGGAGTTTGGCACCGAAGATCGTAGATCTGTTGACCAGAAGCGCAAAAAGAAGCAGAGCGGAGGGCCGACACAAAGCAGCAGCAGAAGTAGCGGAATGGACGGGGGTGGGGTGGGGCAGCTGGCAGACGCCGAGATGGCTGATGCCGGGGAGACGCAACAGTCGCAGCCACCGCAGCAGCACCAGGTGGCGGTGCCTGGGGCGATCGAGAATATACCGGCGACGCTGAGCCACGGAGGGAGGTTCATCCAGTACAACATATTCGGGAACATATTTGAGGTGACTGCCAAGTACAAGCCTCCCATCATGCCCATCGGCAAGGGAGCTTACGGCATCGTTTGGTACTCTCTCTCTCTCTCTCTCTCGACATATATATGTATGTATGTGTGTGTGTGTGTGTGTGTGTGTGTGTGAATAGATGTGCAAATTCTTCTTAGGTTCTCATTTCTAAGAAATCCGGATTTTTTAAAATATATTTTTTGTGTTTTTGGGAAATTTTTACTGCTTATCCAATACTTTTTGGAGGGAGTTGGATATATGAGTGCTTTGTTCCATGCTTTTCCAGAATTTAGAACGAAATTTTAGGGTTTTTTCTTTGCAATCTTTTCTCTTTTTTTAGGCTCTCTTTTTGAATTCTTTGTTTATTATGGACAAATTGGAAGTCCTAGGTGTAGAATTGGACGTTTTTGTTGATTTTTCGGTTTTTTGTTGTTAGCTCGGCATTGAACTCGGAGACTGGTGAGCACGTGGCATTAAAGAAGATAGCAAATGCTTTTGATAACAAGATTGACGCCAAGAGGACACTTCGTGAGATCAAGTTGCTTCGGCACATGGATCATGAAAACGTCAGTGAGTGATTAGTTTGTGATATTTTTGCATTTCATGTTTGCAAATCCTGGATTTTCATTGTTTTGAATGAAGCAGCACCAAAAGTTGTTGAACCCGTTGATCTATTATTAAAGTGTCTAAATTTGTTCTGTTGATTCTTTTACATTTTCATTTATCGAACAAGAACTTAAATTTGGGACTGAGGCTTTGTTGTTGTTGTTGTCATCATTGTTGTTATTGTTGTCGTCGTTGTTGTATTTGTCAAATAAGAAATGATATGATCAGTTTTGCTGCCATCTGGACACCATGTGCATTGTAGCCAAAGTCATTGGCAGGAATCTTACTATAGTTCAAGTGGCAGATGTGAAATTGAGAACTAGGACACTCTTTTCTCAATATATGCCTGATCCTTCCATGATTTGCATTTGAAACTGGTCACGTTGGTTAGCAGCCACCCTCATCCTGCTGTCAAGTGGGAAAAAGTTTGTTCGACTCAGGCTTGCAAAGTTAGTTGGCCTGATACATTAAGTCATTTGCTACACTTGGGAAGAGACTTACATCTGCTTTACTTCTCTTCACCTGTAAATTTGACATGATATAATTTTTTGAGAGATAATTAGGGTTTGAAACCTGTCAGTTAAACAACACTTTTACGAATATGATGAATTATAATGACTTGCCAGTTGCGTATGACCAGCATGACAGTTTCCAAAGATTCTGTCTCCCATTTTTTGAGACATTAGTTCAACCAGGAATCTGTTGTTCAGTTATCATCTTCTCTTTTCATCTTAGTTATATGCATCCATTGCAGCACGAAAAGTAGGGATTTGAAGTACAGTGGTAACCAAAACAGGCTAAGGCTATGGATCTGTTTATTTGTCTCTATACTGATGCCAATTGTACTGCTCCTTCAGGTTGTTGCAGTCAGGGATATTATCCCCCCACCTCAAAGGGAGTCATTTAATGATGTTTATATTGCATATGAACTAATGGACACTGACCTGCATCAGATCATTCGTTCAAATCAAGCATTATCAGAAGAGCACTGCCAGGTTGGCATTTAACACTTGTTGGGTTTTAACCTGAAAAATGTGAACATGTTGTACTTTTCCTTTTCTTTTCTGTTGATTTGTGAATGAGGGGATGACCTGAATATTGTTTCATTTTGGCATTAATTCAAAGTGGTTTTGGTGACTGAGATTGAGCAGGATAGTCTTTGAACAAGTTTAGTGGCATTAAAATATAGAGAGCTAGGGGGGAGGTGGGCCACTTAAGAGAGATCAATTTGCATATGTATGAAAACATAGGGGAAAGAGTTCATTTTCTTAGTTGATGGAAATAAGATGCTTTTGTTAAGGTGAGGGATGGGAGAGAGAAAACATTTAAAAGGGAGGGAATAACATGAGGAAACATTTTGTTATAGTCTTCTAGCTTGTTGATCCAACACAGTATTTAAGGTTGGAATTTTTGACATCACCTAATTGGTCTGTGTGAAAAGAATTTAGCTAGATGATTTCTAAACAGATACAGATTAATTTTAAACAAACTCAACTCTTTCTAGGTACCCGATCCCACCTCATTGATAGAAATAAATTTTGAATTAATTGTGAAAAGAAGGATATAGTCTGTATGGGTTGTATTTGCAGAAGACGGTTTCCTCTTGGAATTTTCTTTTCACTCTTACTCATGTCACTTTAGTTTCTTTAGACATGCTGGCAGTTGGTCCATTCTCAGGCCCATATTAATTCCTTTTCAATCCTTGCATATCAAAGCCCACTTTTTTTGAATTTAAAATTCAGGATTTTGATCAGTGACCTGCCTATACTGATTGTAGAATGACTCTGAACTTTGAATTTACGAGGATCTTAAATTAGTCCTGTGTCAGCTGGTATTAGTTGTTAACTAAATATGCTTCTAGTTTGAGGAGCCAGAGCTGCATACCCTATTACTGTAGTGCAAAAATTTGTTTATATTTTTTACTATTTAGCATATTAATAAAGCTTCCCCATTTATAGAGAATTCACATAGAAAGTCCAGTTTATATCTCTCTGAATTTAATGTTAGGAGTCCTCATAGGCAACACATTATTTAATTGAGGGGCTTTCAGCAAGTTACCAATTTCTCAGTATTTGATCCATGGGTTTCTCACTTAATGCATTTGTAGGCAAATGTAGTTTTAGGAAATTCAATTTAAACATTATTGTAATTCTCAGTTATCATCATTATATACTCTTTAGCTTTATCTTTTACTTGCCAGTCTCTTTTTCCTATTCTACCATGGCTCCAAACTAATTCTTTTATAATTTTGTGCAGTACTTCTTGTATCAGATTCTCCGTGGATTAAAGTATATACATTCAGCAAATGTTCTGCACAGAGATTTAAAACCTTCCAATCTCCTCCTCAATGCCAATTGCGATTTAAAAATCTGTGATTTTGGTCTTGCTAGAGTTACCTCAGAAACTGATTTCATGACAGAATATGTTGTTACAAGATGGTACCGTGCACCAGAGCTGCTCTTGAACTCTTCCGATTACACTACAGCTATTGATGTATGGTCGGTGGGTTGTATTTTCATGGAGTTGATGGACCGGAAGCCACTGTTTCCTGGCCGGGACCATGTTCATCAGTTGCGTTTGCTTATGGAGGTAATTTGATGGTTAAACCCTTTACCATATGTTGCTATTCCTGGAAGAGTGTAGGATCTCATTTGCATGAATTTGGTTGGCATTCGATTTTTTTTCCTCTTTTTGAAAAAATAATTCTGTTGAACTCCATTTCTCAAGTAGGCTACCCTGTGCATTCTGTTACTTTTTCCTGTATCATAAATTTTTCACCGAAGTTGGGTAGATTGCATAACTCGAGTTTGTATCATGCATTCCATGTCATTGAGAATATGAAAAAGAATTTCGATAGCATTTGCAATTTCATTCATGCAAAGAAATTTTGAAACTGTAAGGAATATATGAATCTGCAACTACTTGTTGCTAAACCCTACAGCTGATTGGCACGCCATCTGAAGCTGAGCTAGAGTTTTTGAATGAAAATGCAAAGAGATACATCCGACAGCTACCCCTTTATCGGCATCAATCATTCATTGAGAAGTTTCCTAATGTCCAACCAGCAGCTATTGATCTTGTTGAGAAGATGTTAACATTTGATCCTAGACAAAGGATCTCAGGTGAAACACTCACCACACCTCTTCTGTCAATAGTAGCATGGCTTAATTTACCGCAGTTGCATCATTCTTTCACAATTGAATCTGCATGGCTTTTGGTATGGCCCAAGGTAAATATGTTTTCCCTAACAGCTTGAAAATTGAGCATCCGGCGCTTGATAAAATATGATGAATTATTTGTTCTGCCATTGAGTTTTCAGCGTGACTTTCAGCACCATTCACCCTTGGGGTCATAGTATTGCAAAGTACTGCCCTCGATGCATATAAATAATAGACTTTTATTAGCTAGACTTTGGACCATTAAGCCTGCACATACTTCAACCTATGCTGTTTCCAAGCAGCAATGTTCACCTCTCACTCTGGTTGGTGGACTATTTAAAGAATTTCTTCCTAACGAGAAGTATGCAAAGATTATTGTTCTCTTAGATTTTTATGTGTTTCTTGTCCAAAATTGCACTCATTTACAATTATGGTCCGGGAAAGGGATGGAGTGACCTGCTGGTTGAAATTAAGTATCAAATTATGTCCTTGGATTGCGCTTGCTTTAAATCCTTTGCTGCTTTGGGCAAATCAATAATCTGTGGCAAGATGGGAAGTTGTCCTGTTTTTTTTTTTTCTCCTCATTGTGTCTTTTTACCCTTTGAGAGGTTGGAGGGTGGAATCATTGCTGCAAAAGGATTTATGAGATTGCATGGTGATAATCTTCTCTTGTTCATTTTTCATACTGCAACCAGAAAATAAGTAATCCCTTTCATTTCTAATTGTTACAGTCGAGGATGCCCTCGCCCATCCTTACCTAACATCACTGCATGACATAAGTGATGAGCCAGTCTGCATGACACCATTCAGCTTCGGCTTTGAGCAACATGCGCTGACCGAGGAACAAATGAAGGAGCTAATCTATCGAGAGGCTCTGGCATTCAACCCCGAGTATCAGAATCAGTAATAGTTGTCAGTTCAGGGTGGATTTGATCAGGGTGGCTATTTATTCATTGTGGCTTTGATCAGGGTGGATTCTCTCGGTTCACAAGTTTTTCAGGAATTTATTTCTGTGTACATATGTTTCCATCCAAAATTGTAAGACTCTTAAAAGGTAAAACTTAAAATACTTGGATCATGGGCGGAATTTAGCGACAACAATTATAATGGGCTTTGTATCGGCTGCTTCCGTTCTTGTTTAATTGAATTGAGCCTTCATCTTCGCATTGCAGTGAAATTAATGAACATGGTATTGAGGCTTGTGCGATTATTTGGGGTTCATCCTCAAATAATGATGGATGATGTTTCCAAGAAGTTGCAATGCAGCAGCTAAAAAGGCTAAATTTCTCTCCAAATTTAACAATGAAAATACATCAAGGTTATATTATAACAAATATACTTCCAAAAATAATTGCAGGGTATTCTGAAACAAAAGGTAAAGATGAAAATTTTCAGAAATGCCGAAGCAACCCAGTATGATCACAAAGCTCGAGAATTTGAAATGAAAGAAACGTCTAGATCCATAATTGCTATAAGCATGCCACTTGAAACGAAAAATGCCAGGAAGAAATAAAAATAAAAGGAAAATGGCATTTTTTTCCCTCTCCTAGGAGGACACATTTATGTAAGATGATGCCGTTAGTTCTTCAAGCTCCCAAAGAATCTTGAAAGAGGCACAGGACCGTTGGCCCTTTCATCCTCGCGACTAGAATGCCTCAGTCTTGGCCTGCTCTTCTTTTCCTTCTTTGCCCTCTTTGACCTGGACTTGGATCTTCTGGATTGTCTGTCCTCATCATCACTGCTAGAAGAATCTGAGGATGAACTTGATGAGCTAGAATCTGACCTCCGCCTTGAATGCTGGAAAGGTGTTTACCAGTGAGAGTGTCAGCTTTATGTAATGCGAAGGGGTTATTCACAGCTACAAAGTTTAAGCAAAAAGGACTGACATGATTACTCATCTCCAATATTCACCCCCTTTACAGACTTCAGATTTTTAAAATCACACTTCATATAAGACCGTAAATGCTTAAAACTGCAGTCTGGACTGTTTATGTGTGAAATTGAGCAATAAGTAAAAATGCCCTCGACAAAGAATTCTGTGCAGGGACTAGGCCAAGCAATTGTACAAGCGAAGATGCTGCAGTAATAAATCTCAGAGGATCTTCAGTCAATTAGCGAGCCAAATGACCAAATTCATGAAGTAGAGAAAGTGAACAGGATTCTTCACCTTGTATGGCACAACTCTAACAAATGCACGTGTTAGAGAGGTCATGAGCAAAATATATCCCAACATTAGCATCATCCCACAGATGGAGCAAAAATTATGTGCTGGATGCTGGCAAAAACACAACAATCCCAATGCCACAGTTCCTTTAATTGTGAGTTTCAACCGTGAAACACAACCAAGTGGATGTATTTCCTGGTTTACACGATACTAAGGAAATAAATAGCAGCCTCAAATGAGCTGTATTTTCAATGTGAGGGGAATGAGATGGCAGTCCAGAATGAAGTCTCTAAATTGGTAATGTTAAATAAACTAACCATCAAGGCCCCACAACTTGATAATTGACATGGGAATTTATCTTCATTCGGAATGATAAAATTTAATAGATCCTTAAACTATAATCAGTATTTTTTCATATTACTTATAAGGAAAAAATATTATAAGAATATGCTCTACACTGGACAGAACACATAATTACTGCCTGATAAATTCTAACCAAAACTCTTTGTAAATGTAAAATCAACTAATGATCCAGGAAATCAGCTGTATCAGCTAGTAATATACCAGTATGTGTATTCTAGCAGTGGATGCAGCCCTCCAAACAGTAAAACTACTTGAACTTCAATTACCTTTCTTTTCTTGCTGCTGCGTTTTTTTGCATCCATATCCTTCCTCCCTGCGGTAGGTTACATTCATCAGGACATCAAATATACAAAGGGGGGGTCGGGAGGATAAGGAAGGTCATTTCTCAAGTTCTTCTATACATACCTCTTTCTTGTTTAGACTTATTACTGGAATGGTTCCTGCCATGGGCAAGTTTATGTGCCCTTTCAGCATCTAGTTGTGCTCTATACTCTCTCATCATCCTATCTGTGTCTGCTTCAAGTTCACCCTTCTTTGTTTCTTCTTCCTAATAAACAATATACAGAAGCAAAGGCAGAAGATCACTAAGGTAAATTAAACTTACAGTGTTAGTTACACAAACTAACATGTATCATGTAAGACGTGGCATCCATTGAGAAAGCATACAATAATGCATGGCCAACCATAATAAATAGTCCAAGTCAAAGAAGTTTTAACTGAGCTAAAGGCTTATGTCACTGTCATCACTTTGGAAATTATGTAATGAATGTGCCAAGTCAAGAAATATTTTCTCTCTTTGCTTTTCTTTCTCTTTCTTGATTTCCTTCCATTAGTAAAGGGTCTCAACTTGCAACTGTGTGCACACATATGCTCGTGCGTGGAATCTTTGACATATAAAATATGGATTACAATCAAAGATGATAATGTAGGACAATTGTGTGCCACAGTGAAGAAACATCAGGTTACCTTTTGCTTTCTCTTGAACTCTTCCCAAGTAATCGTGTGAGAGGTTTTGAGGCTAGCCAAACGAGCAGCATGCCACTCTGGTGAATGAAATGAACCGTCCACCTGCGACTGTCCTCATCAGAAATGTTCCAGGAGGAAAATATTTACATGAACAGAAAGAGAATCATCCAAAGACAAGACCTGCACTAGGGTTCCCAATTGGAAATCATAATTATTGCCAAGAAAATTGAATGAAGATACCCAATAAATGCAGAGAGCAAAGGTTGTCAACCGATGGTTCCATCCTAATGCTGTGAGTTTCTAATCAGGTTGCATATGAGGCAAACATCTACCAAATAAGTCACAGAAAATGCTCATCTAAAGACAACTACTATGGTCATCGCCCCAACAAAAAAGGATAACTCATAGAAAGCACTAAATGAACACATTTAACCATCTGGAACTCAGAAGAACTCAGGCATCTAACACCTCGAGAAGATGACATTGATGTCGGTAACCCTAAAAGAATGCTTAGAGATTTGTAATGACGAGCGATTGGAGCCTTGGCCGACTATTATTGAACGCAGCGCAGTTAAAACTTACTAGATACGTAATATGGTTGCGTAATACATTAAACAAAATCCATTAAAGCAACAATTAAACTCAATCCAATGTAAATAATCCAGCACAACATGGTTAATAACACGAGGACAGAAATTATAAAGTGAAAAAAAAAAAAAACTACACAAAAATCATCCACAAGCAACAGAACTAATGCAGATACCGAGAATTGAACAATAAATATGAGAGGAATCAAAGAAAACCAAGATTCTGAACAATAGACTGAGAAGGAGTAATAGTATGAAAGGGTACAAACCATGCCATCTTCGATCTCAACGGGTCCGGCAGAGCTCGAGCCAACCCTCGCTTTCTGCATAGCTTTGTAGGCTTGATTTTTACCCATGTCGAAATCTGAAAGGTACCCAGATGAGAAAACGACGGGAATTCCAAGAAAGATTCGATCTTTGAACAAAATTTTCAGACCCAGAAAGGAAAACCAGAGAGGAATTTGATGATCAGAGTATTAACGGTCCAAAACCCGCACGAAGCTAAGAGAATAAGTAGGTGAGAGAGATAGAGAGAAAGCGGAGACACGGGAAGCGTTTGGCTTCAGCAAACAAACAGCGATAGAAAAAATTAAAAAAGAATTTTCTTTTTTTTTTTTGGTTAAAAAAGACACGAACAGCAATAAATATGAATTATCGAGAAAAAAAAAACAGCGATAATATGTTTGCTTGTGTGAAAACCACAAATATGGTTCGTTTTGGATCCCAATAATAAAGCCCTAAGGCGAAAAGGGTGTTCCCGTCATTTCGGTCACGTTGAGCGTTGTTGGGCTGGAATTGGTGCCCAGAATAGCGGCTGAAGAGCCCGCTTCCCACCTTCCCCGCGAAACACGAGTCTAGTGTCACGTATTCACTTGCGTCCAGCCGTCCAGCAAGTAAGAAGGCAGAAACTTAAGTCAGATCGAATCTCTACGGGCTGCCAACAATGTCCAGCGTCTTCCTACTGCCCAAACATATTACTAGAAGTTTCTAGAAGAGTATAAAAATACTTGGAAATACCTGTATCTAGAGACTTCTAATAAGTACCAACGAAATACTCTCCAAAACTTTTTTGCATAATTAAGTTTTATAATATTTTTTATAAATATTTTAGATATTTAAATTATAAATACATATTGAGAAAGTGAAACACTTATAAATAAATCACTCCTCTTCAAATATGAATATTTTTATTAATTACTAAATATATCTCACTTGTAAAGTCTTCTTATACGCTCTATTTTCAGTACTCCAAATTCGTTTACTTGTCTCACAAATCATTTTTATTATACCGTTCAACGTTCTTTTAAACTTACTTAACTCGTTTTCACTGTAAGACTGACTAAGTACCGTATGAGTTAACACCTAACACCTCACTGTTTTTTTTAGAAGGGGGTGTGCATGAGTAAGAAAGAAAAAATATTGAGCAAAAATATTTAATAAATACGACAGTTTCTCAATGTTTTAAATTATTAATGCAACTTTTTTTTTTTTCTCAGCGGGAGTTAAATGCACACTTAATCTCTCTCTCTCTCTCCTTTTTTTCCCCAAATACATGTGCCCAAAAATACAAAAAAAAAGACGAAAAAAAAAACCATTCGTATTCAACAGTTTACATCATCCACGTCCAACATGAGAGCCCAACCCAAGCCAACCCATTATTGGTGTGTAATATCCATTCGCCTGGGGATGTTTTTCAGCGTTGGCAGCGCTATCGATCCAACCCCGTCACTCTATTTTGCTGCTGTCTTAGAATGAGCCCCAATATCCTAATAATTTAGAAATTTATTTTAAAGTTTTGAGTTTTAATTTTAATACAAAAAATAAATAAAGAGCTTGTGAGAATCAAATTAATTATTTTTATTGTATAATTTATTGTTTAATAAATTCTTTAATTAAAAGAAGGAAGAAAACACACACACACACACTAGAAAGATCCTCTTCCAATTCATAATTAACAGATTAGAAGTCCTCTCAATTTTGTTTGGTTCTATTGAGAACATAAGTCTGGCATTGATAAGGCATGATTATTTAGTCAAACTGAGTTTCATTAACTAATAATAATCCTTTTCGAGTCGGTGGAAGTTTTCCCAGGCAACGAGCGACGGAAAGAATCACCGTCTTGAACAAAGATCGAGTCTTTAAGCACATAAACACGTTGTTCGTACATCACATTATACAATTCATCTCACTTTGCCAAAACAATTGTTCGCTCGCGTGTCATATCTCAAGTTGTTTGGAGGTTTCCATCTTCTTTTGTACCATAATAATCTCGCACTTCTTACGCACACTCGGTCTCTGAGAGCTCTTTCCTCTTGGAACGATGGATGAATATTTTTTTTCTTCAAGAATATTTAAAATAATATATCACAACAGAAAAATAAATTTTATAAATAAATAAATATATATATATATATATATATATTTATATTTATTTATTTTACCCGAGTAATAAGAGGCTAATTTTTACACGGCTTTACAAATTATGGCCCACCGATCGATCGCTCACAAAGTTCTAGACAAAGTTATGTACTGTCTTCGATCCCTCCATCTAAGTTTGGAAAAAAAAAAAAGAAGGAAAAATAATAAATTTACCTTTCTCCTCTTTTCATTATTAAAAGGAACCCCTTTAAGAAAAAAAAAAAAAAGAAGGAAGAAATAAAGATTATAAGAATCTAGATCAAGATCCCTCCTATACTCTAGCTTTTAATTGCCAATTCGGCATTCTCATTATTCCCCCCCCCTTTTTTTCTAGACTTGGGGTGGGTTGCATATATAATACAATTAAAATAAATAAATGAATTATGGGCACTTATTTAACCCGGGGGGGGCACAATGGTAACTGCGGGGAGAAGGGAAAGAGTGTAGATGCGGGTGACTGACAGACGACAGGCGGCGGTGGACGGAGTGGCACTAGCCCCACGGCGTCTTTGTGCCTGATTCACGGGTTTACTATTCTGTCCTTTTCCTCCTGCACGTACAGGCAGGCCTCTCCATTATTGATTCGTGTTGTAAATTTAGCTCTTTTTTTTTTTCCTTTTTTTCATAAATTTTTTTTTCTTCTCTTTGATTTTTCCACCGACGATGGAACTCCGTCGTTTCAATATATATATATATATATATATATATATATATATTAAAATTTAATATTATTCAGATAACAAATTTTTTATATTAATATTTTTATAAAACATATTTCATTTTTAATAAATAAATAAATAAATAAATAAATATATATATATATATTCTAAGATATCCCATTAAGCAAAATGATGGAATTCTTATAAAATGTTATGGCTGAAGACCCTAAACATTGTAGACACATGAAAATTGTGCCAATGAAGATGGTTAGGAATGGCTTGAATTATAGGACTTATTATTATTGCGGATTCCAATTTCATCAGTGCTCGGAAGACCCTACCACAACAGTGGCAGCGCAATTATATACCGAAAAGCCGAATATAGTACGCTGTCGAAAGGTAGCTCGCACGGCAGCGTGTGCTTGGGCATTCAATTCTCTTCTCGACAATGTCCGCCGACTGGGACTGCTACTCCATGGCTGCAATCTATTTTATTGGATTGGATGCTGATCGAGTTTCTGTTCAGTGCCCCGCTAAGTAAACATGTTTTTCGTATCTTAAGTATATGGTTCATCCTTCTTCATGCATGAAACCAAGGGATTATGAGCATTTTCGGCTTCTATTCCACGGTTAATGAAACGTTTACAGGCTTATGGCACCCTCGAAAAAAAAAAACCAAAAAAAAAAAAATTGAAAAAGGAAAACAACTCTGTGTCTTGCGATCTTTGTCGGCAAACCTAACGTTCCTCTCTCCCAGCCTTTTTTTTCGTTTATAGTAAATAAGACAAAATTTCAATAAAAGATACTCGACAGAAGTACGTGCTATATTTATTTATTTATTTAAAAAAATATAATAAATTTATTATGAAAAATTATTTAGTTTTTTATTTTTTTATGTAATAGTAAATTAAATTATTTTTTGAATAAATTAAATTAAAAAATTTTCAAGAGATGAAACATATTTCAAAACATTCAGAAAATTATATATATTATTTCAATTTCTTATTTATTTATTTTTTTTTTGTTTTCCAGAGACACAAGACATCCCACATAAAAAACAGACACACGAGTTCCGAGTAGTGAAATTATATTAACTTTTTTTCTTTTTTTTTTTTTTAATTGGTTGGAACCCGACAAGGTCATTTTTACGAAGTGTAATTTGCTCACAAATCACAATGACAATCTCCACGCGCCGCACAAAGGAAGCGCACCCTGAAAAATTCCCGGTTGCAGACTTGTAGTTCTTCGAGGCTGCGACTAATGCCATGCAAATCTTTCTTTTCTTCCTTTCTTTCTCTCACCCCGTCTCTCACCGTCAAAAAGGGCAACTTAATAAATCCAAAAACTGCAACTTTTTCAATTCAAAAAACGAAAGAGCGTGAAAGACAACGCTTGCTTTTGATTTCCCTCTTCTTTACCGCACAGTCCACAGTGCAAGCAAAGGTAAACACGCAAGGCAAAACGATGCAAACCCAACAACAAGGCCATTTTGTGTGTCAGACATTTTAACCCTCCCTCTCTCTCTGCCGTGTGTCTACTGTCTGTCCGTCTGTCTGCTTCAAAGGTCCCCCTTTTTAACCATTTTCTCTTTTTAACCTCTTTTAAAAAAATTTTTTATTTTTTAACTCTTTGGTCATGCAGTTCACCACCCCAATTACGTACAAGAAGAACTGCAATCATCTTCTTCCTTGTGGGGTGCTTGTGTTTTTTTGGTTTAAATTCTCCGTCATGTTATTTCAGAGCTGAAAAAGGCCTAATCGGGTCACCCTTCGCTCCTTTATGCTCTAGTGGTTTGGTCTGAACTACCATTCTCTTGGCTACTGCGGCTATCGTACTCTCTTTCCCCCACCAATTTTTCAGTTCCGCACCTCTTTTTGTGTTTTTTCTACAGCAATCCATCTAATCGCTCAATTCAAAGTGAACTATCAGCATTGCTAAGCCTCATTTCTGTTTCCACCGAAAATACCCACTGAGAAAAAGAACTTCTCTTGCAATTCCTTTTCTTCTCTTTCAGCTCACACCCACAGCCGAGCGATTCACACGCTCAAGTTAAAGAAGAGTTCTTCTCTCGAGAACAAAGTTTACTTCTTGGGTATTAAGTGACCCAAAGAAGCAGTCTCTCTTTCTCTCACATAGGGCCACCCAGCAAAACTGCATTGCTAGACCTTTCTATCTCAAGTTCGAAAACGACAGTGCCGGTACTAAGCTAGAGGGAAGGAGAGAGAGAGAGAGAGATAGAGAGGGAAGGAGAGAGAGAGAGAGAGATAGAGAGGGAAGGAGGGGTTTTAACTTCAAGAACACAAAATGGCCATTACCCCTATCAACATTCTTCTCATTGTCTCACTTCTCATCACAGCCGCTGCTACCACCACCACCTCTGCTGCCCACCACCGCCACCTTCTCCACCAACCATTCTTTCCTCTTACATCTGCAGTTCCTCCAGTCCACCCTCCTTCCCTTCCTCCGCAACCTCAAACCCAACCAAAGTACCCATTTTCCACCACTCCCAACACCCAACATAAGCCCTTCTTTCCCACCTTGCCCTCTCCTCATCCTCCTCCTCCTCCTTCGCCTTCTTCTGTTTCCTCCCTCGCCACCTTCCCTGCCAACATCTCCTCCCTCCTCCTCCCCCACTCTCCATCCTCGTCCATCTCTCGCCACCACCTTATCACCACCATCTCCATCTCCCTCTCCATTCTCTTCGCTGCCATCCTTGCAGCTCTATCCGCCTTCTTCCTCTACTCCCGCCGCCATCTCCACCACCACGCTACTGCCACCTCTGAGAAAACATCCCGATCCGACAGCCTCCGCCTTTTCCCGCCAAACGCCGTCACATCCGACGGCTCTCCCAAACCTCCTAAACTCCTGCAGCGTCCTGGCGTCCCCAACACCAGCTCAGAGATTCTCTACTTAGGCACCCTAGTGAACTCAAGAAATGGACTTGAGGAACACCAAAAGGTGACGAATTTAAGCAATTCCGGAGTCGCCATTGGAGTTTCCTCCTCCCCGGCTTATCAAAAGCTAGGCTCGCCGGAGCTGAGGCCGCTGCCGCCATTACCCAGGCACAACTATACACCCAGTTATAGAAGCGGCGAAGTACTGCTTGGTTCGACTAAAGAAGGTGAAGCGGACACCGATACAGATGATGAAACAGAGCAGTTCTTTTCTCCGGGAGGGTCATCTGGGCATAAAGAATGTCTTGAAGAAAGTCCCTCTCCTATCGGATCAAGTTCAAGAAGAGAAATTCAAGGTCTAAAAGGAGAAAACTCTGGGTCCAGAAATTCCGTTTCTACTGCACATTCTGTGTCGTCTAGTCCCTCTGCAGGATCGGGATCTCCAGATACTGTAATCAGTATCCCCGCTCCGGTGAAGCGATCGGCTCCATCCATCTCTTCTTCCTCATCACCACCATTGAGCAGTACCCAGAATTCGCCCCAGATTGGTTCTGGGTTTTTGGGGAAGAATGAGCAGTCTCCGACGAGATATGAGAGTCTTGCTAACCCATTTGTGCAGATAGGACTGTCGCCACCACCTCCACCACCACCTCCTCCTCCTCCTCCGCTGCGGTTTTGGGAGATTCCAGCAGCCCCAAGGGTAGGCCAGGGTGTGAATTGGGTGACTTCAGGGCCACCAACGCTGGTCACGCCATCAAAGCCAGTTTTGGTTCAAAATGGAGTATCGAGTTTGTCCAGTGAACAATTTCAGAGCAATTTAAATGTCGAGGGGAGTGAGGAGATCCCAAAGCCAAAGTTGAAGCCTTTACATTGGGATAAAGTTAGAGCTAGCTCAGACCGGGCTATGGTGTGGGATCAGATTAAATCCAGCTCTTTTCAGTGAGATACTAAAATCTCTTTTTCACTTTTTATGTGAAATGAATGACATCTAATTTGATCTCCCTGTAAACTTAGTTCATAATAGAATGGAATCTCAAGAAAAGATATATATATATATATATATATATATAAACGACTATTAAATTCGGATTAAAATTTTTGGTGATATTGTAGTATGTGAAAGGATTGAACCTTTTTGGTATTTTCTGGATTTGGAATGGAGCTGCTTTTTGCTTTTGTTTGGTGCTTTTATGTGCCACTGTATTGCCATCCGCTATACTTGGTGAATATGCGCTTGTTCCTAAGTTCGCATTGTGCTGAATTCATTACAGGTTAAATGAGGAAATGATCGAGACATTGTTTATGCTAAATAATCCGAATTTGAATATGAAAGATCACAACGGAAGGCGTCAATCTTTTCCTTTGCCAAACCAGGAGAATCAGGTGCTTGATCCAAAAAAGTCTCAGAACGTGGCAATTTTGTTGCGGGCACTCAATGTGACCGTTGATGAAGTTTGTGAAGCTCTTCTGGAAGGTGATCTATAACTATTGGTTATATATTAAGATATATTTGATTATCATATGCATGGCATTGTGTAATTGAACTAAACTGGAAACCTGTTTTATCATTCTTGCTGTGTTTCTATATGTATGAATGGTTTACTCTGGACATTGAGATGAAGTTGTCTTATACCTAAATTTTTCTGCCTGCAATTCCTGCATTTGCTAGACTTTCAGACTATCTTTATTTGTTTAAACTTTCCTCTGGATAAACAGGAAATTTAGATACACTTGGGACCGAACTTCTTGAGAGTTTATTAAAGATGGCTCCAACCAAAGAAGAAGAACGAAAACTAAAGGAGTTCAAGGACGAATCACCAATTAAATTAGGGTCTGCTGAGAAGTTTCTTAAGGCGGTCCTTGATATTCCATTTGCATTTAAGAGGGTTGATGCAATGCTCTACATTGCTAATTTCGAGTCAGAAGTTGATTATCTTGGAAGGTCTTTTGAAACACTAGAGGTACATCTTAGGTGGCTATGCATTCTTTATTTCTTACAAGCATGAATGTTCCTTTCTTTTCCTTCTTCTGCATAGAATCTCTGTTCTGTTTTATGATGCTGTTGGGGGGCTTGATTCTCATAATTATCAGATACAATTCTTTTTTCCTGTTGGGCATACCTGCTTGGTGATTATGGGATTACAGCTAAACAGTCAGATCTATTTCTCTCTTTGCATTTTTTAATAAAAAAAAAATTGGAACCACGATTCTGGTCCCCATCCAGTTCTCCCATGGTTCAGGTTCCAGTGTTTAAAGAGGGAGAACTGTAGCCGGGCACGGTTCTGATTTGAAGCAGAAATGCAGTACCGTTGACTGGTTCCTCTTCTGTTTTTGGGTTCAACCCAGTTTGAATTGAAACCGTGGTCATGACTACTTCTGCACCAGAACTTGAAGAAATGGGTTAAAATTACCATGTTGGGGGCTGGAATTGTACTTTCATAGCATCCAACTGGCCGCACCTATGGCCACAAAGCTGCTCAAGTAAACATATGGTAGAAGGGATTAGCCAACTTCCTTTTCTAGGATGGCAGGCATTGAATTGAAGTTTTCAATCATTATTGACTGGAAACATTTTTTTGTGTGTGCAAGTAAAGGCTACAGGCAGCATCTGCTTGTATCTTTGAAGTTAATAATCTAATCTGCCCGAGCAGATTGATTTTCTTTTGGTGCTCACATATGTACCTTTTTCCTCAGGCAGCTTGTGAGGAATTGAAGAACAGCAGGATGTTCCTAAAGCTTCTAGAAGCGGTGCTCAAGACTGGGAACCGCATGAATGTTGGCACTAACCGTGGCGATGCCCATGCTTTCAAGCTAGACACACTTCTTAAGCTTGTAGATGTTAAGGGCACTGATGGGAAAACAACTCTCTTGCATTTTGTTGTACAGGAAATTATCAGATCTGAAGGTTCCCATCTCTCTGGTGCAAATCAGAATCATGCGGTTGAAAGAACTCAACAAACTGCTTTCCAGGATGATGTTGAATTCAGCAAGCTTGGCCTGCAAGTTGTTTCAGGTTTGAGTGGAGAGCTCACAAATGTAAAGAAAGCTGCCACAATGGATTCAGATGTGCTTAGCAATGAAGTTGAAAAACTTTCCTCAGGAATTAGAAAAATTAGGGAAGTTCTGAAACTAAATGAAGAAATTGCATTGAAGGAAAGCAGCTGGAAGTTCTCAGAGTCTATAAATGGATTTCTGAAGAAGGCAGGGGAAGAAATCAGAAGAACTCAAGCTCAGGAGAAAGCTGCTCTTTCCATGGTGAAGGAAATAACAGAATATTTCCACGGAAACTCGGTTAAGGAAGAGGCTCATCCATTCAGGATCTTTATGGTTGTGCGGGATTTTCTTTCCATTCTCGATCGTGTATGCAAAGAAGTTGGGAAAATCAATGAGAGAACCATCTATAGTTCAGTACGTCCTGTGCCAATGAATCCAACCCTCCCACAGGTCTTTCCTGGGTTGAATGGAAGGCCGCATTATGGCTCCTCGGATGAGGAGGGTTCATCCTCGACTTAGTTCTGAGTCTGCTGGCATTTATGCAAATTGATTGCTACCGTTAAATCTCACTGGAACGGCCATTAGATATTGGTGGTGCATGATCCAAGCAAAAGGGGACTTGAATAGAAGAGCTTTCTCAGCGTCATGTCCATAGTCCCAAACTGATTGGTCTCCCTTTTTGTACCCAATGTGTATTCACTTGAAAAGATTTTTGTATTTGTGTATTTTATTGTAATATATACAGAAAGATCTAACATTTGAACAATGGTAAAGCCCTATCAGCTGCTTGTGTGAATTATATCTGTTCAAAGTTGATCTCAAGGCACTGTTAATCTATAGATTAAGCTATAGAAGAACAAAAGCCCTGTTGCGTCTATTATTACATTGCACTGAAAGCATGAACTTGCGGTTTCTCTGCAAGTTTCTGAGGAGTACTATCTTGGGGTAGGCTCTTATCCCCGATGAATTCTCCTGGCTGTTTTCGCTGTCAGGTGTTAAAGTTCCATGTATGGCTCGTATGAGATCTCGCAGTCCCATTTGCAATAAGAAAAAGATGACGGCCATATTGCTGTCCGCTGACATTTTCTGGGAAAATAAAGTTGGCACAAATTTGAAGTCAATGCATTAGATAACAGGAGGCCACGCAGCCTGTCGTTTGTTATATAACACCATTAACGGCCGCATCTTAACTCCTCATTTTTACTAAAATGAAAATTTTAAGTAATAAATAGAACAACATAAATATAATAAAAAAAATATAACTTGTATTTTATTTAATTTTAAGAATATAATATAATATAATTATTTTACTGTTTATTTGTGTCTTTATAAATATTACTGTATACTACTACTCTCTATGAAATAACATCACCAAGTCAGATAGTTGTCCTTATTTTTATTAAAAGCCCATGCATCGAGGTTCAAACCAAAACTTGAATCTTTTTTTCTTTTTTTGGTATGAAATTTTTCTTTTTTTAAAAAAAAAAAAAAGAACAAATTTTTATTCATTTTGTGAACATATTCTTTTTGCAGTTGTTATTGTTTTTACATTTAGCGGGCAGCATATAACAGTGTACTTTGATGATGATACAAGGTGACAAAATTTAAGGGGTGGCAGTCGCAATGGACCTATGCGCCAAGCAGAATGGCCCCAGCGAGTTCTTTGCTGCAATTACTTTACTGACCAGCAGTCTCCACTTTGCTTCGTCTTTCTTAGTCTGCTGTTTCATTTTTTCCTTGAAATGCCTATAAACCATAGAAGAGAAAATCATCAATGAATTGTAAGGAACCCTTTTCCTTCCCAGTCTCAAAAATTTAGTCATATTTCAGCCTGAACTCACTCACAAAATCTAGATTGCAGGGGGTATCCAGGTAGAGTTTTACCAGTAGTAGGCAAGGCATCAAAAAATAAATTTGAGGTAATAAAAAAAAACAAAAACTTGAGGTTGGTTTAATGTGTATCATCTGCACTCATCGCCCAAACCCAAAATAAGGGAGATGAAATCCAGACAGACATGGACTATTTTCAGTACATTGTTCACTGCATCAATAAACTAGCAACATTCTGGACAAGTTAAAATCACCCAATCAGCTTAATGGAATTATTACATTCCTGGAATCCATTATTTCTTGAACCCTGTGCAGATTCAAATGATCTGGATAAACTGATCAATCTAGTATGCAGCATAGGCTTTCAATCTTGGGGAAGTGGTATGTATAAGTATTTGGTTCAAGAGGCTGCTGGTTCACATGAAGATGGTTCTCTCAACCCAGTTTGTGGAACTAAATATACTATATCTACAAATTGACTATCTCCAACAACTTCAGATGATTTCAACCTTTTAGTTCCCAAAGACAAATGTAACTGGGCTTTCAAATGCCATCAAAAACAACTCAAGAATTGTAAGGTTAAGCCTGTACATTGCATTTGATATATTATCTTCCCTGTTTCTGTTTTGCAATTCCCTGTCTTTTACTTAGCTATCCATTCATATTTCTTTTGTAACCCTTAAAACTTTTAAAGCACTAGGCAGAGACACGCGTATAAGTTTCATGCTCACCTACAAAGGGGAACCTTGCAGAAATCAGGCTCATCGCACATACGAGAATGCAATTCAAGAAGTTGCCACATGCGTTTGCAATTTACGCATCCACCAGGCACCCGAGCCTTACAGTTGGAAAAATGACGGACTAGACCTTCAAGCCCTTTGCAAGCAGGGAAATTGCAGGCAACCTGGCTCCCCTTCAGCACTTTGTCACAAGGCCCAATCGTCCTACACCCATCCTTGCATATGTGAAGAAGAGCCTCCATCGCCTCGTACAGTTGCAAATATACCTTCTTCTCCTCCAATTTCCTCAACTTCTCCAGTTTTCTCTGAAACCAAAAAATGTAACCATGATCTCTTCTTTCAATACAGAGAAATGAATTGTTGCTTACTGCAGATCATGAAACACAGCGCTTATAACACTAGACAAGAAGCTTTTCTTCAAAATCTTTAAAGACTAAACTGAAACACATAATTCTGCATACAGCATGGCATCTCAACATGCTCAAGATAATTTGCTATCCCAGACATTGATCAGGATTTGACTTACAGAATCTTCTTCAACAACAGACTCCACAAGCTCTCGTTCAAGGGAAGGATTTGCATGCTTCATGACTTTCCAACCTTCAGTGGATGATACAGATTTGAAGTCCTTCACCACCATACGAAGACAGATAAAGGAGAGACGTGGTGCATCACAGTTCCTTGCCAATTGAAGCACATCTATCACATTCTCTTTGGTCAAGCCAAATTGCTCTAGAAAATGTGTACAAACTCTCTTCAATGATGGAACTGAGTATGAGTGTGACAAAGCCAACAAATGGAGAACAAAATTCTTCATGTCTTCCTCTTCATAGCTGTAGTAGAATATCAAAATCCAACTTTAGGCTTTATACCAGAATTCCTAACAAAACAGAAAAAGGAGAACCACAACAGACCTTTGCAAACAAGCTCCACCAAGACCCCAATTTAAACAGTTATCATCTGTTATGTCTTTCCAAAATTCTTTCGCACTAAACTTGAGTTAAGGATTATCCCACAGTTATAACTGTGATAAGGTAACATTTAAATCCAAGAGAGGGAAAATTGTTAATCATTGACTGAGGATCACTAAAATCTTGTATGTTAAATGAATTTCAATAGGGGTGCACTCTCCATTAAAGTTAAAATTGATAGTAATAACAAGCAACATTTAGAACATGAATGGTAATAACAATCTCACAACAGCCAGGCACAATACTAATGACTAAGGGTGACAAACGAACAGTTATATATTAGTAGGTACCAGGAGGAATAGAGAAACCGAATGAATGCGTAGGCAGCTTCATAAGGTACACCAAAGATTTTGATGTATCTAATGCCACACTTAATTTTTGATTGTTGCAGAACATTCCTAAGAACTGATGATGCAATACTCTGCAAGACGAAGTTGTAGGTAATAAGCCTTCACTAACAAGGATAATCCTGAATTTTGCACAGATTCAATAACTTGACTTTATTGGAATAAAAGATGGAAATTTAGTGTTCACACTACATCTGAAAGTCCTACACTCTAGAAAATGAATGTATGAACTTTTAAATTCAGGCACCCAAATATCATTTCCATTTTGATTAATTGAACTGAAAATCCTTCAGTCAAACATAAACATTTGATAAAGAGAGGGTACTCCGAAACACTTTAGAAGATAAAGTAGGGGCAGGTCAATTAACTTACAAGAACATTTGAATGAGCTGGTATACATGATTTACTCTTCGTGATGATGTAGACATCCGCACCATATCCTTCCCTGAACAACCTGTCCCACATATCTTTTGTTTCCCTTAGGACAGAGCAACACTCTGAAATCCTTTTGCACTGACTGGCTTTTGTAAATGTTTTATCAGGAAGGGGAGGTGGCTTAGGAATGTTATAGCTATAGGAAACCGAAGGGGTAGGTGTTTCCAGCACTTGTAAAGCATCGGCTGAATCCTGTTCATCTATGTACATGTTGAAACACCCACCAACAGATTCACCCACAGGAGATAGCCAAGGAGAATCAAGATCCGGAGAAGCCATGAGCTACAATTGTTTTTGTCGCATCAAGTGTGGCCTAAATTTCTGCAGCAAAAACAAAATTACCGGTAAATGAAAAGACCAGCCAGATGACAGATGTAGAACATGTACACTAATAGTAGGTTTATCGTTTATATACAGGAATCAGGTAAAGGGTATCATTAAATCACTACCAAAGCCCCTCTTCATGAAGTTTCTTACAAAGAAAATTAAAAAATCTCGCAAAAAAAAAAAAAAAAAAAACAAACAAAAAACAAAACAAAACGACCGAAAGCTTTCAACATCAGAAACCCACGAGAGAACAAACACGAAATTAAAAAACGAAAGACAGCAGAACAACTGGGAACTAATCACAAAAAAGGTAAAATCAGAGAACGGCATAACTGGCACATGGGAGTCTATACATGATGATTGGCACAATACAATTTAAAACCGAACCCAAGATTATTACATCAAAACACAGCACTGATGTTACATACCCTGTCTGAAAGTTGCCAGCGAATCTTCTCCCAGGGAAAAAAAAAAAAAAAGGGGAGAACGAAAACAAAAAGATCAAAAATTTCTGTGGTCTACTCCGATGGTGTATGCACAAAGCAATCACCTAGAGTGTATCAAGACAACTTTTTTAAAAAAGAGGGGAAATTCTTAAAAAGGAAAGGATGCAAGCAGCGTTGAGCAATCTCAAATTAAAGAAAGGATGCAGCAACTGCTCATCCTCTTATTATAATCTGATAATATTATTGCAGGTGAAAGGCTATTTTCTCCAAAAGAGATCAAATCTTTAAGTGAAAGTATTCTCTGTCTCTGACTATTGTACAAACATTTAAAAAAAAAATATATATATATATATATATATATATATATATATATATTGATAAATAATAAACCTGGAAGATTCGAAGGAAATGAAGCTGGGAAGGGGAAAAAAACACATTGTTATGATGTCAGACCCAAACATTTACATTTTCAACTCTTAAAAAAAAATAATACTAATAACGTTTCGAATTCAAGCCGAGAGAGATTGAAGTTAACTTGAAGATGATGACACAGAAGAAATAGAGGAAATGGAAGTGGTGTTAGCGAGACACCAGCTCAAAATCAGGAAAAGGTATTAAGAGAAAGATAACTCAAAATTTAAAATAAAAAAAATTAAAATAAATAATAAATTTAAAATTCGATATTATATATTAATTTAAATTATTTGAAAATTTTAAATTTAAAAATTTTTATTTATATATTATTTATTTATTAATACAAAATTATTTAATAAAATAACTTATATTAAAATTTTAACAAACTATGAATTTTTTACATTTAGTCAGATAAATATTAAATTTTTTAAAAAAATACATTTTATTACTTCATTTGTACTCATTTAAATTTAATTCGTTTAAAACTAACATGTTATTTATACTCATTTTTTATTAAATTATTCATTTTAATATTATTTGTTACTTTATTCTCAGTAAGTATAATTTATTTAAAAAATATTATTTATTTTTTATCAAATTATTTATTCTGATATTATTTATTAAAAATATAAACATTTTAATTAAAAATAAATAAAATTTAAATAATTAATCATTAATAAATTTAATATTATAATTTAATTTAATTTTTAAAATATTAAATTTTATTTTTTTATTTATATATTATTTATTTCAGTTTCTTAATATAAAATTTTTTAATTACACAATTTATACTCTAATTTTTAATAAGTGATATTAATAAAGAGAGAATCTTTTAACAGTCGTAGAATATTCGAAAGAGAGAAACCAGGCTGAAAATGACGGGAGAAACCAAAATTATTGAAGCCACGACAAGGAGTCTCCTTGTCATTTATGTTCCTATAAGCAAATAAAATATGAAACGTAACAAACTTTATTATATTTCATTAATTTATTATTAGTATATACAAAAAAATCTCTTAAAAAATAAAAAAATAAATATTTTTATTTTTATTTTTAAGATTTTAAGTTATAATTTAAGAAAAAGTATTAAATTTATTTAAAAATAAAGAATTATCTTTATTATGTAACTTATAACCAATAAATTTTTTAATATACTAAAAAAATATATGCAACAAGCATATCTAATACTAAATATTAACTCACCCATTGCATGAATTTAAAAAATAAAAATAATGAATTTAGATTGTATAATTTGTATAAATGTCAAAGAAATGTATAAAATTAATATTCCAAAAAATGCATGAGTCTTATTTTTGTTTCAAAGAAAGGATAGAATTGATCTTAAAATAAGAATTCATAAATATTTTAACTATGAATTCGTGATTACATTTATTTTTATGTACAGAGGGAATTTTGAGATATTATTTATGTGATAGTTTATCTTAAATTTATAAATTAAAAATATTAAAATATATTATAATTATAAAAATTTAACTACAATTAAAATATAAATTTATAAATTAATCAATATAAATTAAATTATAATTAAATAAAAATTTAATTAATTTATAAAATTTTATCTTAATTTTAATTAAATTTTATAATTATAAATTTATCTAAAAAATTAATTTAATTCAACTAATTATTTTTTTCAAATATAAATTAATTATAAAAATAAATTTAATATATATTAAATTTAATAATTTTAATCAAAAACTCAAAATTTGTGTAACTCATGAATTGAAAATTAGTGTCTGATTAAAAAAATTAATCATACTTTAAGTAATTTTATATGCATATTAGCATAGTTTATATAATGTTAAAATTTAAAAATAAATGTGTAAAATGTGAAATAATTTATAAATTTTATATTTACAGAATTAAAATTAAGTAATTTATAAATAAAAAATACAAATTTAAGTTATAAATTTTTAAATTAAAATATAATATTAAAATTTTAAATTTATTATTTGTTCTGATCTCATCAACCTGTGAGTGTGCTAATATTTATTATACGATTCGATTATTTGTATAATTTATTTACAAAATTTGTTAATTTTCATTTTGAAATTGTTAAAAAACAGAGGGGGCGCGTGACTGACAATTTTTGGCCTTCGGTACATCCGGATGGTAATTTGTTTTTGTATTAAGAAGAAAAAAAAAAACAATTTGCTTTTTCTCTCACTTTGTACATATTATATATACGATGGGCGGCGAATGAGCCAAACCGGCCGTTGGTGGGGTGGGTTCCAAACTCACGGTCGAATGTCAGTGGACCCCGCCACGCCGACAACCTATTACCTGTCGTTGATGGGCTAAGCAATCAAAACCTCACACGCGGTCGTGTTGACAGACAGCCACAGAGAGAAAATGTTGAAGTCAAAGACAGAGACTTGATTGGTCTCGCATTTTCCATAACGCTAATCCGCATTATTCATTGTACTCAGCCTTTTTCCCCTTTAATTTAATGGAAAAGGTTGGGAGCAGTTTACACACACACACACACACACACACACACACACGCTTGTAGATGAAGTGGTAGATGCAGCACAAATCAACAAATTTAAATCAGATAAATATATTTTTCTTATATCTTCAGATAAATATTATTGTTGTTTTTATTTTCTTCTTTTATTTTATTTCTTATTGAAACTAGCCAAAAACTTGGGGGAAAAAAAAATCATGACTAGGGAACAAAGGTTATATAGCCTTTGATTCCCTTGCAAATTTTTCTTATGAACCATACTGCATCACCAGTCGACAAGTATGAATTTAAGATCTACCCACCACCAAAAGAGCATGGTGACCTTGTAATCTAAGCCCCCCCCCCACCAAAAAAAAAAGAGTTTACGAGTTGTCTTCATATTTATAATAAAAAAATAATAATTTAACGAAAAACATAAACGGAAAGGCTAAACATAAATTACAGTCGTACCGGGATGAAAAGCTTGTGCTAAATGCCACTTTTGGCTCAATGTCGTACGTCTTTTCATCCCAGAGTGAATTTAAAAAAAAAAAAAAAAGAAAGAAAACAAAAAAAGATTATTTTATTTTTTGTCAGAATACACGCAGCGTGTAATACGACAGTGCATGCAATAAATTATTAAACAATAAATTTTATATTTATTGTCAATTATTTCATAATTTTATATATTATATTATTTTTTTAAGCTGTCGAGTATTTTTAGATTAATAATTTAAAATTTTGAAAGCTAATAATTTTTAGGAAGTAAAATACACACGTGACTTTATTTTGACTCTTTCAATAATTTTGTTATATAGGTATAAAAATTAAACATTTGACGTATTATTAAATTTTAATTACTAATTATAATTAATTTATTATTCATTAAAATGATAGATCAAATGAAAGATCTAACGAGACTTAAAGTGTAAATTCCAATCGTTGGATGTCCTCCTGCAAAGTTGTACAACCCTATACAAGGAGAGAACGGTCGTGCGTTCATGTCCTCCTGAAATAATGTCACTGGAAAATTAGCAATTCGGCGCGGAAACCTGCGCAGAGGACGCATGCTCCGTAAACATGAAACTAGTTTCCCATGTCATACACTAAAAAACAACGTGACAATTGCAGAGCGCACGTTGGATCGTGCACGCATCCCCACTGAACTTAGAACTCTTACGTTACAGGGCTTCCGTTAATCGTTTCGGTTGCGACAGTGCGACGTAGTACTCGTAATAGATTGACGTCATCAAGAAGTTTGCGTCGGCATAACATTTCTACAGGGTTAAATTGTAATGAATTGACTTTCGAGAGGCTACAAATGGGATTTTGTCGCCGAGGGGTTGCGATCAAAGTTGTCGTCGTGCGCCGCACAGGTGTGTGGCCGTTGCCGACGGATTGAAGATGGAGATAACAATTTTGTGGGGACGAGAGGGGTGCGTAGGATGGGAAGCTGAAATTGAAGGAGTACAACGAACGAGGATCCAGGGGACGACGCGACATTTGTCGTTCCAAACAAGAAACAACCTTTTGTCTTTTTAACTGTTGCGCGGAGCACTCACCCAGCACCCCGAAACACGATCAACTTCTTTACGTCTAAAACACAGGAACTAGAGAGTAATAAAAAACTAGAGAGGTAATCACAGATTGGGCAAAGTGCGTCCCTTCGAAAGTTTGACTAACTCTAAACATAAGTCTACGTTATATGGTCGTGCTTATTATTTTATCGCGCGCACGAGAGTCTTGTTTGAAGATAAAAAATACATATTGGGGTTGCGAGGGGAGGGAGGCTAAGCAGCCAAAGACGACGGGAGGAAAATGGAAAAGAAGTGCAAAGGGCATGTGCTAGTAGTCCCTTACCCAGGCCAGGGCCACGTCAATCCCATGGTACAACTCTCCAGGCGGTTGGTCTCCAAGGGCCTCAGAACTACGATCGTAACCACCGTCTTCATTTCCAAGTCCATGGGCTTCTCCTCCTCCGTTGGCCCCGTGCATCTCGACGTTATATCCGACGGGTTCGACGAAGGCGGCTTCCACGAAGCCGGCTGCCCTGACGAATACCTGACAAAGCTCCAAGCCGCCGGTTCCAAGTCCCTGTCAGAGCTGATCCTCAAGTACAAAGCTTCGCCCAACCCCTTTGATTGCGTTGTATACGAGCCGTTCTTGCCGTGGACTCTGGACGTGGCCAAAGACCATGGCTTGTACGGCGCTGCCTTCTTCACGCAACCCTGCGCCGTTGATTACATCTACTACAATATTCAACGCAAGTTACTGACTCTTCCGGTTACTCCGACGCCGGTGTCAATTCCCGGTTTGCCGTTTGTGGAGCTTCGAGACATGCCGTCCTTCATCGGCGTGCCGGCATCTTATCCGGCTTACTTTGAGTTGGTGTTGAATCAGTTCTCGAACACGGACAAAGCCGATTATGTTCTTATCAACACATTCTACAAGCTAGAAGCTGAGGTGCGCGTTTGTGTTTTCGCGTACATATATAGCACGGCACGTTTGTTACATCTTACGCTGCAATTCTTTCGTGCTTGTGATTTGCAACGGTTGGTTCAATACTACTAGGGTTTCATATATGATTTCTTATTTAGTTTTATTTCATAATTTAAATTTTTAAATAAAATAATCCAAATTTTTTAACCGAAAAAAAGTCCACCTTACCTCTCTTTCCTTTTAAAAGCACTGCTATTCTCTCCAGAGTCAGGTTATGTCCGCAGGTATTGGAGAGGTTGATATTGAGTTCCACACGGTCTGACAAGTGAGACCCACAAATTCACAGACCAACAAATTTGAGCAACTGGGAAGCCATTTAAAGACCAGTATTTTGGACATCGAGTGGTGGTGGATCTTAATTATCATATTAATCTTGGTGTACTGGCTATGCATATGCATTTTGACTTGATGTGTTGTGTTGGCAGGCGGTGGACATGATGTCAAAAGTTTGCCCAGTGTTGACAGTTGGGCCCACGGTTCCATCTATGTACTTGGACAAGCGTATCGAAGATGATGAGGATTACTGTATTGACCTCTTTGAACGAGATGCATCTGTTTCCATAAATTGGCTCAACACCAAGCCGGCAAGGTCAGTTATATTTGTGGCATTCGGTAGCATGGCTGATCTAAGCAACAAGCAAATGGAAGAACTTGCGTGGGGCTTAAAGAGGACCAACTTCTATTTCTTGTGGGTAATTAGGGATTCTGAGGCAGCGAAGCTGCCCGAGAAATTTTTCCAAGACTTGGGTGAAAAGGGGTTGGTAGTGAACTGGAGTCCTCAAGTGAAAGCACTAGCCAATGAGGCTGTGGGTTGCTTTCTTACACACTGTGGTTGGAACTCAACAATTGAGGCATTGAGCTTAGGTCAACCCATGGTGGCAATGCCGCAATGGACCGACCAACCCCCAAATGCCAAACTCGTCGAGGATGTATGGAAGGTGGGGATCAGAGTTAAGGTGGATGAGAATGGAATTGTGACGAGAGAAGAAATTGAGTCCTGCATTGTGGAAGTAATGCAGGGTGAGAGGGGCAGAGAGTTGAAGAAAAACGCCAAGAAGTGGAGGGAGCTGGCTATAGAGGCCATTAGTCAAGGTGGGACTTCCGACAGAAACATCGATGAATTTGTATCCAAGATATTGGGAACCTCCCGGCCCTGAATTGGGCAGGGGCTTTGTTTACATGGGTTGCACGTCGCAACAGCTCACTGGAGCAATTTGCTATCCAGAGTTATCTATGTGTACTCCACTACAACTCAGTGATCTTCAACATTGTTAAGAGATGTCATATGCTATTTTTCAGCATTCTGCACCTAGTCTTCGTTACTTTTTTTTTATTTACGTTCCTCAATTAATCGTCTTGTCAAAAGCTGGCTTTTAACCCCTTAGAGAACTGCAGCATAGGGTTTACGTGGGCCCGAGTCGTAAAAAAGGTTGGTTTTATGAATTCTCTGTAAATAATCGCAAACATTTTTTTTTTTAAAATTTTATAAATACAGTTATAAGAATAAAGTCACATTTATTTATTAGATATTATACGATAAATTAATCATTTTAAGGTAAAACAACAAAAGAAAACAAACAATAAACACAATGACTTCCCGAATAGGTTGAGGGGTCAAAATAGAAGACGAACGAATATTTTTGAATTATATATAAACACAGGCTGCGAAGAAAACAGAGACGTCTAAATGGGACGAACTGTCCACAGCGAAGACAGACCCATACTGGCGTAGAATGGCCCAAGCAAAAGGGTGAACAGTTTTGGGTTAGGGTTCGGCCTTGAAGAAACACGAGAGTCGGTTAATTTTCCCGCAAATCTAGTCTATGTAACCGTCGGGGTTAACGGCTAGTTTCCCCCCAAATGCGGTTTTCGATCAAAAAAACTAGCCGTTAACCCCACGGTTACATTAACGGCTAGTTTTCAAATTTAAATTCCACCGAAAATCTTGAACGAATCTCGCACGAATAGGAAAGAAATTGGCACGTTATATACCTGGGGGCCACCCACTTAAGAATTGATTAAGTACAGACTGTTGAGAAAGCAGGGCTTTGAAGTAACATTTGGAGAGACACGTGTGCGGTGCATGAATAAATTTGGAAGAGCCGTGTAGGCAAAAGGTTTATCAACTTCTTTTTTGGAATGATACATGGGTAAGAGAAAAAGTCCTCGTCCAGGCTCACATGCTACTTGGCCTTAATAATCATTGATTGAACAGACATATATATCTTAATTATAAATTGTTTCTAATAAATAAATAAATGAATTTTTATATAATTTAAATGTGTTGTAATAAAATTTTATTTTTATTGATATTAAAATAAAATATTAAAGAAATATATTTAAATTTAATAATATGAGTTTTTATTATAATAAAAATTAAGTGCAAAAAATAATAATAGATAATCTATTGTTATAAAATAAAAATAAAAATAAAAATTGCTGTCCACTCACGAGACATAGCAGAATTTATGGGGAATTAGATAAGATGACAGAGGAGGTGCTCTTCTTGCAAGCAATTCTCAGCCAAGTTTTTGTACAGCGGTTTACATCCATTGAAGCTCTTTTTTCCTGTAAAGACCAGTTGGTCCAAGTACTTATCCTCCAAGTTCTATAGTTTTATGTTGCTTGCAGTCAAGGACAAAATATCCATTGACGATTCCCAATCTTAACAGAAGAGGTTGATTCATATGAGTCTCCAAGAAAATGAGACTACTGACCCGGTTTCTATTATTTTTCTTGACTTCACATTTCCACTTTCCTCGGCTTATTTTTCCTTGGCTTGTCAGTCCTCTACTTGGTCTAATTGATTCCAGCATGCCTCGATGCTGGGGTGTCTGGCTTCAAAGAAACAACAGAGGTGTTTTCGAGGCTATTGTGTTGTACCTAAACATGTGTTTGGTTGACCTCATCAACCAATCGGGTTCTGTGTGTTATCCAAGCGTACCAGCATCTCAATCTTATATTTGGGGCAGCAAGCATGGCCACTGCAAATGCCATGTGTATTGTATGGGTTCAGATGGTCATTATTGACTTTGTAAGCATTTGCTTTCATGAATTTCCAACAAGATTCTCAACTTGCATTATGGAAAATAACACATATATCCGGTAGACTTAACTAGATGAAATGCTCAATTGAGCCTTACCGCACAAAAATATATGGACGATAGCAAAATAGACAAAAGTACAAGAACTAAATCAGAACTACTACGTTTGAGAACCAAACTACGATTATGGCCACCGAAAAATCGATGCTGAGTGTTTGCCAGTTGCTGTCCTTCAAAATCCAGACGCTACGAGCAACACCACTACTTGGGCATCTGCGCCCTTTTTAAATAAAATTCGATGGGACCAGTTTTGGATTGTTAAATTAATGATACAAGTGTGGCTCTTGTTATTTAAAGTATAACTAAATATAAAAATTCTAATATAATAGTCAATTTAAAATAATAGTAATTTGTGTTCTCGAATTTAAAATATTTTTACTTTTTTTTTATTATCGAATAAACTAAAAAATGAACAAGAAAAGAATATAAAAAATTTATTAATAAGAAAATTAGAACATAATTCTCATTTTTATAATAGGAACTCAATATTATAAATAATGGTATGTTAAATTCATTATAATTTGTATATTAATATTTATATAAAGAAAAAAATCTTATATTATAAAAATAAAAATTTTAAGAAAATATATATTTTTTATAATTGGTATCAAAATGAATTTATAAATACTGTAATTTATTATGAAATTAAAGATGTTCCTGTCCATGGTACATTTGCTTTCATTCATTGAATTTCTCTTATATTGAGATCTTGATCAAATATAGAAAATATAATTTCAATGTTCTTGTTTTTAAATTTAAGAAACAACTATAATGAATTCATGTTTTATGAACATAATATGCATCATGTGTAATATTCATGTCGTTTTCAAGGTCAACTTCATAAAAAAAAAAAAATAGATCAAAGCAAATTTGTCGAATGTTTTCAATCGTCATTAATGTTTCAGAATTTGGTACGCTGGCAGTTAAAAGATTTATGCTGGTCACTTAAGGATTTTAAGCTACTGGCGTTTACCAGCGTACAGTATACATCGGCTACTGGAATACTATGCCACCGGCGTAAAAATTTCAATACTATTTCAAACATTGTAAATGTATAAACAAACATTTATGAACATAATATAAATATCATATTGCAAACTTATTTTCCGCATTATTGATAGTTTATTGATATTTTGTTAAATTGAATGATCTTAATAATTAAAGATTTTGAAGTTTATTGAGATCATATTAACATGAATTAAATGTTAAAAACTTGTTAGTTATCAAAGTGGCTTAACTTGAAAGAACTTAAATATTTAATTATGAATTTCAATTGTTCATTTTTTTATATACTAATAAAATATTATACAGATTTAAAATGAATAATTGTGGCTATTAATTATAAGGTTAGGAGATTATCCAAAAATAGATCATTGCTCATAATTAATAATACTAAAAAAGATTCATTGATATATTAGATAAATATGATTGCATATTCAAAGATAACATTTATGTTAACTTTAGTATGATTGATCAATTTATCAAAATATATCTAAATTAACATCATTATTGATTAAAGTTATGTATTTAAGGATCACCCAAAAGTGAACTTA
This sequence comes from Bruguiera parviflora, assembly GCA_019804595.1. NCBI lineage: Eukaryota > Viridiplantae > Streptophyta > Magnoliopsida > Malpighiales > Rhizophoraceae > Bruguiera > Bruguiera parviflora. The sequence goes on from CM034047.1 coordinate 10,657,573, forward strand.
AATACATAATCAAAGTTTGTAATGTATGTATCTGAATCCATTTGAGTTTATTTAAAATATTAATGTGTAAATTTGGATTATGTTTATAGTTTCCAATAATATATTCACCTTGGGCAACGATGATCAAATTCAATAGGTTGAATTATGTGGAATGGTCTGACCATATTCAGTTTCATTTGGGTGTTATGGGTTTGGACTTAGCAGTCATTTTAGATGAAAAGCTTGCAGCCATTATTGAGACCAGTATAGAATCTGATAAGTCTCTTTATAAGGCTTAGGAATGGTCTAATAAGCTAAGTTTGAATTTGATGTGAATGATGATAGCTAAAAATGTCAAGCCATCGATGCCTAAGATGGAAAATGTAAGGGAATTTATAATGAGAATTAAGGAATACTCTTAATCAGATATAACTGATAAATCCATTATAGGAAGCCTAATGAGTGAGCTAACAACCAAGAAATTTGATTGGTCACAGCCTATTCATGATCATATGACTAGTATGGCTAATCTAGCGGCAAAGTTGAAGACAATGAGCATGGATGTGAGTGAATCTTTTTTGGTTCAATTCATCATTAACTCACTGCCTCTTGAATTTGATCAGTTCCAAGTGAATTATAACACTATCAAAGAGAAATGGAACTTTCAAGAAATTAAGGTCATGTTAGTTCAAGAATAAGGAAGATTAAAGAAGATAAAGGATCACTCTATTCATCTTGCTATTCATAATGATGCTAGCATTAACAACTCTAAACCATATAAAAAGAATAAGAAGAAGGACAAAGCCTCTATGAAAGTCACTAAAGGTCAGATCCAAAAGGATCAAAAATGCTACTTCTGTAAAAAGATTGGTCATTTCAAGAAAGATTGTCCAAAGAAAAAGACTTGGTTCAAAAAGAAAAGTATGTATTGTATATCAATATATTTTGAATTAAATATAATTAAAGTACTTAATAATACTTGGTGGTTAGACTCTAGAACTACTATTCATGTGTCACATATTATGCAGGGATTCCTTTTAATTTAGCCCATAACAGGAATTAAGAAGTTCCTTTATATGGGAAATAGAATGAAGGCACGAATAGAAGGAATTGGGACGTACAAATTGATTTTGGATACTAAGTGTCACTTAGATCTAGAAAAGTGTCTCTATGTTTTTGAATATACTAGGAATTTAGTTTCTGTTACAAAGTTAGATGGAGTAGGATTTAACCTTAAGATTGGAAATGATGTGTTTTCATTGTATAGACATTCATACTATTATGGATCTGGTACTTTGGTTGATAATTTGTACCATTTTAATCTTGATGTTATGTATGTTAATTCTTTATTTCATGTTGAGTATAATATAGGTAACAAACATAATGCACATAATGATAGTTTTACTTTTTTACGACATCAAAGATTAGGTCATATATCCAAAGAAAGGATATTGAGGTTAGTGAAAGGTGATGTCTTGACTTAATTGAATTTTACTGATTGGGAGGTATGTGTTGATTGTATAAAAGGGAAATAAACAAGACACACATCAAAGAACCCAACCATGAAAAGTAATGAACCTTTAGTATTGATACACACTGATATTTGTGGCCCTTTTGATATTTCAACATGGGGTGGTGAGAAATATTTCATCACGTTTATAGATGACTACTCGCGATATTGTTATTTATATCTATTGCATGAAAAGTCTGAATCAGTAAACACCCTGGAGGTATTTATTAATAAAGTGAAAAGGCAGTTAGATAGAAAAGTAAAAGTGATTAAGTTAGGCAGAGGTGGTGAATATTATGATATATTTAATGAAAGTGGACAATGTCCTACTCCATTTGTAAAATTTCTTGAAAGTCTAGGCATATGTGCACAATATACAATACCTGGTACACCACAACTGAATGGTATAGCGAAAACACGAAATCGCATAATTATGGATATGGTTAGGAGCATGTTAAATTATAGTATTGTACCTTTATCCTTGTGGATGCATGTGTTAAAACTGCTACATATCTGCTGAATAGGGTTCCTAGTAAGGCTATCCCTGAGACTCCTTATAAGTTATGGATAGATAGGAAACCCAGTTTAAGACATTTTTATGTTTGGGGTTGTTCAGCAGAAGTAAGGATATATAATCCACATGAAAAAAAGCTTAATGCAAGAACCATTAGTGGTTACTTCATTGGCTATCCTGAAAAGTCCAAAAGGTATAAATTCTATTGTCCTAACTATAGTATTAAAATAGTTGAGTCTGGTAATACTCAATTCATTGAAAATGGTCAATTTAGTGGGAATGGGGAATCACGAAAAGTAAATATTAGAGAATTACAAAATGAAAGATCCACAATTAGCACTTCTACTCAAGTTGTTATCCCCACACCTAATGTTTCTACTCAAGTTGTTCCTTTTGTTGCATCACAGTTACGTGACATGTAAAGACAACAAATTGATATTCAAAACACATAAAGTGAACACATAAGAGATGAATTAAGTGATAATGTGCAAGTTACAAATGAGTGAGTGATACCACAAGAGATGACATTACAAAGGTCTATAAGACAGAAAATACCAACTATATCGAATGATTATGTGGTTTACTCACCTGAACATGAATTTGAATTAAACATTGATAAAGATCTAGTCTCATTTAAATAAACCATGAAATGTAATGATTCTGAAAAGTGGTTTAATGCCATGGAGGAAGAAATAAAATCGATGAATGTAAATTAAGTCTGGGAACTAATAGAGTTGCTTGAAAGATCAAAACGAGTTGGTTGTAAGTGGGTCTTCAAGACCAAGCAATACTCAAAAGGTAACATCGAAAGGTATAAAGCCAGACTTGTTGCTAAAGGTTACACTCAAAAGGTTGGTATTAACTATAAGAAGACTTTTTCTCTGGTCTCTAAGAAAGACTCCTTAAGAATTATTATGGCTTTAATGGCTCACAATGACCTAGAGCTTCACTAAATAGATGTAAAGACAACCTTTTTAAATGGTGACTTAGAAGAGGAAGTGTATATGGACTAACCTGAAGGTTTCATAACCACAGGGTAAGAAAATTTGGTGTGTAAATTAAAAAAATTGATATATAGACTCAAACAAGCCTCTTAACAATGGTATATTAAGTTCAATAATACCATTACATCATATGATTTTGTAGAGAACACCGTTGATCGGTGTATCTATATGAAGGTTAGTGGGAGCAAGTTCATTATATTAGTCCTATATGTCGATGACATTCTTTTGGCTACTAATGACATCAGTTTGTTACATGATGTTAAGAAATTTCTCTCTGAAACTTTTGAAATAAAAGATATGAATGAGGCATCCTATATAATAGGAATAGAAATATTTCGCAATAGATCATAAGGATTGTTAGGATTGTCTCAGAAAGGCTATATCAATAAAGTATTAGAGAGATTTATAATGGAAAATTACTCTACAGGAATAGTTCCAATTCAGAAAGGGGACAAGTTCAATGAATTTCAATGTCCAAAGAATGATTTGGAACGAAAATCAATGAAATCCATTCCTTATGTATCGTTAGTTAGATGTTTAATGTATACTCAAACATGCACTCGGCCAAATATTAATTTTACTGTTGGAATGTTAGGCCGATATCAAAGTAATCATGAAATAGATCATTGGAAAGTTGGAAAGAAAGTACTTAGGTACTTATAAGGCACTAAGTATTATATACTTACTTATAAAAGATCAAGTTATCTTAAAGTGGTAGGCTATTCGGATTTAAATTATGTTGAATGTGTAGACTCGAGGAAATCTACATTTGGTTACATGTTTTTATTGGCTAGAGGAGCAGTTTAGTTTCATGAAAAAATGGGAAGCAATTTGTCATTGCTACTTCCACTATAGAGGCTGAATTTGTAGCATACTTTGAGGCTACTGTTCATGCGTTGTGGTTGCAGAATTTTATCTTAAGGGTTGGTTTGGTCAACAATATAAAAAGATCGTTAAGAATTTATTGTGATAATTCTACAGCTATTTTCTTCTCTAAAAATGATAGGTATTTTAAAGGTGCAAAACACATAGATTTAAAATACTTATTTGTTAAGAAAGAAGTGCAAAACCAAAGAGTGTCCATTGAGTATATTGATACTGAATTGATGATAGCATACCCGTTAATTAAATGTTTGTCACCGAAAATATTTACTGAACATGTTGAATGGATGAGCATTTTGGACAGGTCCTCATTCTCTTGAAACTTAATATTTTGTAGTGCTCATATTATTGTAACACTTATGAATTCAATTAAGGTTATGATTTTGTTTGCGTTTTTGTTATTTACATTAAGTTATATACAATTATAGTTTATGAGATAACTAATAGTATATTTGGAAATGACAATTTTAAGTCTCAATGTACAACTTTCATACTTAAGAATAACAATAAATTAAAATTAAATATTAAAAATTACAAAATTTAACTCGTAATCAATACACAATTTTTTATAATTATTTTATAATCATAATTAACTTAAATTTTTTTATATTTAATTATTTTATTTTTTATAATATATAATTAAAAATTTTATAGAATAATTCTCATTTAATTTTTATATAATGGTTAATCAAAAACTTTTATTTCTATATAATGATTCAAACTAAAGAAGTTATGCTATTTAGATTGGTCGCACGATAAATAAAAGGAAGAGAAGAATTTACAACACCAATTTAGCTTTGAACCTGGTCAGATATTTTGTTTATTTGAATAATTTTGTCCACAATTGTCGCCTCGATCTTTACGATTTCTTCTTGTCCGAGATTCACAATCTCGATAACTTTGAAGTGCCGCATCAGAATTTGCACCCATTGAAGTCTTTATGTTTTTGACTTAAGGTTGCCATTTTTTTTTCTTTCTTTTTTGACGGAACCTTGTAGTGCCATCTTTAATTAATTGTGTGTATGTAATGATATTTATCATCGCGACACACCGACGGCATGTTATATTTAGGCAAGGACTGCGGCGTCTGTACGTTTGCTTCCATTGTTACATCCAGCAAGAATGGAGTTCTCGACAAAATAGTTCGATAATTCATTAACTAGTCAAGAGCTTTTGACTTTTAAGTTGCAGGTTTTACATTTAATTCACCCAATAAAATAGAAATGGGTCTATATGTTGTTTATAAAAATTTTTAGTTTAATTCATTTGTAATAAAAAAAAAAAGAGTGAGTTGAATTAAGTAATTTTTATATTAAAAAACAAAAATTTTAAGTAAAATTTAATAAAAATAAAGAGATATATAATTAAAATCAATGAATTTATTATATTAAAAAATTAATAAATCTAACGAGCACCATAATTTATTTACGGCTTAATAAACATGTTGACAGAAAAGTAAAAAGAATTCCCTTCCGTCACTCCTCTGTTTACGTAAGCCATGATATCACGGCATTTTTTAATTCAAGCGCGCAATCGCAATTTGTGTCCACTCACTGACGGCCCCATTTTTTTTTTGTTTTATTTATTTATTCCTTTATTTTATTATATATATATATATATAGAGAGAGAGAGAGAGAGAGAGAGAGAGAAGAACAAGACAACGCATCACTCAAGGGCAGACAAGAAATTGAAGCGCCCCCCACGATTAATATGGAATCATCTTGTCTTCATAAGGTAAAATTCCAAGACCAACAGAGGTATAAAAAGAGCGACTTGTCTTTACGAGGCAAGATTCCAAAACCGACAAAGGCATGTGGTAAAATAAATTAAATTAAATTATTCGTAAACAAAAAAAAAAAGAGTGAGGAAAAAAAAATCAACGGCTTGGATTCACACGGTTAGGTTCCAAAGAGAAACGAAATTGGGTAAAGGTCCACAGGGTTCCGACTTCCCGAATGGCGCTATCAATAATTAACCCGCGAGGCGCTTCCGGAGCTATGATGACTGAAACACTTGTTTGGATACTTACTGGTTGCCCCTGGGGCGAAACATTGTTATAGACTAGTACCCTTTGGCCGCTATTATGTCAATCTAGTAATAATAATAATACTGTGTTTTTCTCTTGTACCTTCTCTTCGCCTCATCTGTCACTCCTGAGTGGCTTCCAACTTTGGTACCTTCTCCCTGTCACATGTTGTCACTCGTGAGTGGCTTCCGACTTTGGTACCTTCTCCCTGCCTCATACTGTCACTTGTTAGTGGCTTCCGAAGTGTGCAGGCCTTTTCTTCTTATTTAAGAGATCTGCCAGGCACACTCGGATGCATACTACTCAATTCTATATCTCCGCTTCCAACCCCCCAACGAAAGAAAGATCATTTATACTGGAAATTTAAAAATCTTATGAAGAGAGATTGTTTTTTGGTGGGTAATGGAAACGTGTAATTGTTATTTGTGATATGGAAACATTAATGCAACTACACCAGTTAATCCTGGGGTTTTTGCCGGGGGGGGGGGGCTCGGTTTCTCAATTTGGTGTGGGCTTATTTTTATGTTTCTCACGGTCAAAACGACTGACATTTTAGAACCGAATTCATAATTGCAAATTTTAACATTTGCATTCACACAACAAAAGATAATATATTTTTCTTAAAAATATTACTTATGAACAAGTTATGTTTTTTCTATATATATATATATGCTTTGCTTGAGAGTGAGAAACACAAACAGTGTCAGAAAGTAGTAGAGAAAAATGGGCAGTAAAGCAAGAGGTGATGAAAATCACGTTCTTGTTCTCCCGTTCCATTTACAGGGACACATCAACCCAATGCTCCAAATCGCCAAACGTTTAGCCTCGAAAGGGCTCAAGCTCACGCTTGCCATCCCCAAATCCATTGCCAACTCCATCGAGAGCCAAGCAACCTCCATCAATGTGGAGTCCATTTTTGATGGGGTAAAGGAAGGGGAAACCGCCCCCACCGTCGACGAATATCTCAAGCTTTATAAGGCCGCAGTCACTCAAAGCATAGCCGAGCTCATCGAGAAACACAGCAGCACGCCACACCCAATTAAATATATCATATACGACTCAATTTTGCCATGGCTGCTAGATGTGGCTAGAAGATCGGGCATAGATGGATGCCCCTTTTTCACTCAGTCTTGTGCAGTTGGTGCTCTTTACTACCATGCCACTAAAGGGACATTGAATTTTCCTTTTGAAGAGCCTGTGGTGTCCTTGCCTTCATTGCCACCATTAGAGTTCAATGATCTACCCTCTCTTGTCCATGACTCAAGCACTTATCCAGGTATACACGACCTGCTTTTCAGCCAGTTCTCAAATACCAGTGAACCGGGTGTGCTTCTATGGAACACATTTACTGAGCTTGAAGATAAGGTAAGGCTCAAGTCCCTCTAAAAATTCCATGTGTGTGTACAAATTTTTTTTCAGTTTGTAGGGGTTAGGCATCTAATTTTAAACTTAAAATTAAGTTAAAAATATATATTACCAATTTCATTCTCTATCATAAAACTAGCAAAGTCTCTTTTGTCTATCTTTGTAACAGCTCTAAAATCAAAAAATGAAAATCTAGGTTGTAGAAAGAGGAAAGTGAGAGGAAGGAATAGAGAGGGGAGCATATGAGGGGGGGAGGAAATGATACTTAACTAATGAAGAACATAGAGATGCTAGTAGTTTTTACACCTAAAGCATGACTGAAGAATCTTCCATTAATTAATTAATGGATGTGTCGTCCTGAATAAACAAATACCTTTGTTTTTTCACTTCTTAGAGTCAGAAGGGCTATATTCTGTCAGGAAAATGTTGAACTTAAATCCAAGGCTTTAGTACATATTAGAACGCATGAGTTTATACAAGAGAAAAGGGGTAAAATATATTGGAAGTCCTAAGTTTATAGAGTTAGTCTCTTAGTTAATAAATGCTTAAAAGCCTGCCCTGTGACCACACAGCAGCACAAGTACCGTCGGGGGCAGTGACAATCCCAAAACCCCACAACATCCGCACGCAACATTGTTTTCGGGAAGTTGATATATGTCAGGCTAGGCAACTGTACTGGTCGGGAATGGACAACTCGTGATGAATTTGTGCTGCAAAAGCAAGTGACCATCGATTAGGAAAGCACGAATTAGCTAGGTCCATCAAGTTCGAGTAGTAGTCGTTAATTATGGGTCCACGGTGGACCCGTGGCCTCGTTTCGTGTAATGACGTGGGTTTTAACAACTTGCTCACTACTCTTTTGGATCGTGTCACTCTCAATCATTTGCGCTACTACATTTGCTACTTATGCTTTGTTTCGTCCGATTCTTTTGCGGTTGCTGAACATCATTCATTTCCTTGGGGAATATACATCAGGTATTGGAGTGGATGGCAAACATATGGCCCATCATGCCAATAGGACCCACGATACCATCCATGTTCTTGGACAGGCGGTTGGAGGATGACAAAAATTATGGGCTCAGCCTCTTCAAGTCCAATTTCGACGCTTGCATGGATTGGCTAGAATCCAAGGAACCGAAGTCAGTTGTCTACGTATCATTTGGAAGCCTAGCTGCCTTGGAAGAAGCCCAAATGGCAGAACTAGCTTGGGGGCTTAAACGAAGCGGCTACCACTTCCTCTGGGTCGTGAGAGCATCAGAGCTGAACAAACTTCCATGGCTAATCGACTTCGTACCCCAGACATCAGGCAAGGGTCTACTGGTAACATGGAGCTGTCAGCTTGAAGTTCTGGCCCACAAGTCGGTGGGTTGCTTCGTTACACATTGTGGGTGGAACTCAATACTGGAGGCTTTGAGCTTGGGGGTCCCGATGATAGCCATGCCACAGTGGACCGACCAACCGACCAATGCAAAGTTCGTGTCCGATGTGTGGCAAGTGGGCATAAGAGCAAAGGTTGATGAAAAAGGGCTGGTCCCAAGAGAGGAAACAGAGCGATGTATAAGAGAAATCATGGAGGCGGAAGGAGGAAACGAGATGAGAAGGAATTCACAGACATGGAAGGAAATGGCTAAGAAGGCAGCAGATGAAGGTGGAAGCTCTGACAAGAATATTGAGAAATTTGTGGCAAAAATTGTACAAATATGCAGCTCCAATTCAAAGTAATTTCCGCTCGGGATATTCTGGAACATTTATCAACAATAAATAATCCTCTATTCTCTTCTGAGAACCATAACTCTTTTATTTTATTATTATTATTATTATTATTATTATTATTTACGAAAAAAGATTGTTATTTTATATCTATTTTACGAACATGGGAATACAAACAAAAAATTGTACCACAAAAATATTTAAATGAACACAAACAAACAAACCCCCAGAGACAAAATCCAACCGAATAAGGAGGACGCAAATGTCCCAGATGCCATAATCGAAGATGAATATTATTTGGAAGTAGCATCCCCGAATAGTCATCTAATTTTAATTTTAATTTTATTTTTTTTTTATTTTTCCGCAACATTCATGCTTAATCCAAGCCTTGAAAGATGACATACGTCGGATGGTCGAGAGATAACGTTCGAAAAAAAATTATATTCAATGGACGCCGTGCATGCATACAATCATAGAGCGCACGCGCTGACCTGTTCATTAGTCCAGCCCAGTGTATATTATTGACCAAAAAAAAAAAAAAAGAGTATGTTAAAACCCATCATCATACAAAAGAAAAATCCGCTTCTTAAGCCATATCCATTTTTACATGTTTTCGGCGAGAAATTGAAAAGGAAACGAATACATATCTTACTACTTTTTTCATAAAAGTATTTTTTGTTATTTCTTTTTTATTAAAGGGAATCCATTCTGTTTCCTTTTTTGAGAAATAAATTTTAAGTTTCTGTTTTATTTATTTATTTTTAAAAAATATAATTTATTAATAATTTTACAATCTATAAATTAATTTTGTAAAAATGTATGTATACTGTAGTTGAATTTGAAATTTAGATCAATTACAAAAAGTAAAGACATCTGTTTTGTAATTTCTCAGACTTATTTTTTTCTTAAAAAAATACCTTCTATTTTTTTTAACAAAAAAAAAATACATAAATCAGCAACTCACCCAAACACATTTGTTTTTTTTTTTTAACTTTAAAAAAATTGGAAATCAAAAACTTCAATTTTACTAAACAGATCCTAAATAAATGCACGAATATCCCATAATTAATGTGTATATCGAGGTGGATTCAGCGCTTAATTGATACAGATTTGACACTTTTATTACCTACTCAGAAAGTGAAAGGGCGCATTTAGTTACGGTCCTGGGTGTTCATTCTGTACTTTTTATTGTTGTCTATTTCAACGAGCCATTGTATTAATTAGTTTTTTTTTTTTTTTTATAATCTTTCTGCGCGAGCTTCAGGGCTGGGAGAAAATAGAAGTAGAACTGACAAAGAAGTCAGAAATGGGGGGGGGGGGGCGGGGAACCTGCAAGTGCAAGGTCTAGAGAAAGTCAAGCGCATATGCTCGTGCCGCCAATTCCTGCACAAGGCCACATAAACCCAATGCTCCAATTCTCCAAACGCATGGCCTCAAGGTCACCCTAGCCACCACCGCCTCCTTTATCAAGTTCCTGCAAGGCCAACCAAGTTCCATCAACGTCGGAGTGGAACCCATTCTTGAGCCGGAAAAGGACCACAAAACTGGGAGCACTAATCAGTCCCTTGGGCGTTTCAAGGACACAATCCCAACGATCCTAGCTGAGCTTATAGGCGGGTTCAGAAGCACACAATACCCACTTAAATGTGTCATATATGACTCTGCCATGCCGGGGGTTAAGGAAGTGGCTCGAGCTTCGGGGATGGAAGCCTGCCCATTTATGACTCAATCTTGCGCAGTTGCTGCTGCATATTATCATGCCCTTCAGGGGGGCACTGAGAGTTCCTTTGGAGCAACCTGTGGTCTCCTTGCCTTCGTTGCCACCCCTAGCGTCAAGGATCTACCGTCCTTTGTTTATGATACTCGCTCCCACCCTGTCATTTTGGAATTCATTTTTGGCACCTTTTTGGACCTTGAAGATGAGGTATTCATTAATGCTCAAATTCCAGACAAACTACATAAAATTATTGTTCTTTAATGATAGTTATATTAATTCACTTTTATAAATAAATAAATAAATAAAACTAGAATAAGAGTTTATGTCTCGCACAACTCAATTTCATTTAAGTTTCTGAGTATTAATTAAAGTTAAATCAACTCCCCTTAAACGAGTCAAATTGAAAATTTTCTATATGAGCAACATACAACATTAGTTTTGGTCTATCATTAGTGATTTTGTGTTTTGGAAATAAGAAGTACTCTCTCGAGTCCACTTCTTTGAAGCAGTCGCACACGTTTTACTTACTGCTATTAGGCTGCGAAGTGGATGGCAAGCAAATGGTCCATCAAGCCAATAGGACAGGCAATCCCATCAATGTTCTTAGACAAGCGTTTGGAGGATGATAAAGATTATAGAGTAAGCTGCTTCAAGCCCAATTCGGACGCCCGCATGAAGTGGCTAGACTCCAAGGAGCAGGAATGGGTCGCGTATGCATCATTTGGGAGCGTGACTGCTCTGGGAAAAGACCAAGTGGCAGAAATAGCAAGGGGCCTGGAAAGAAGCAGCTTCCGCATCCTGTGGGTTGTAAGAGAATCAGAGCTGGAAAAACTTCCTAGCGAGTTTGTAGATCAGGTATCGGGCAAGGGTCTGGTCGTATTCTGGAGTCCTCAGCTGGAAGTTCTAGCTCACAGGTCCGTGGGTTGCTTCATCACTCATTGTGGGTGGAACTCGACGCTTGAAGCTCTGAGCTTGGGGGTTCCAATGGTGGCGATGCCACAGTGGACGGACCAACCAACTAATGCAAAGTTTATCACCGACGTTTGGCGGGTGGGTCTGAGAGTGAAACAACAACAACAACAACCACAACAACAACAACAATAATAATTTTAAAATTTTATAAAATTTTTAAAAATTATTTTACGTTTTTATTTAAATTTTATATTTTTAAATTAATTATAATTCGGCATTTTTTTCGAATAAAAGTTGATTGAAATCATTGAAAATTATATTTTGACCAAAGTTGAATATTTTTTTATTTTAAAAATTTATTTAGAAAGAATTTAAAAATATATAATTTAAATAAAAATATAATTAAATATTTAATTATAAAAAAATTTAACAATAATATTTTGTACACACAGTGTTTCTAATATGTTTACTTATTCTAGAAATAAAAATATTGATTCCATCCAGTATGATCTACTGCAAAAATAGACTTCAAAGCTTACTTGGCACGAGAGTAGAATTCCTGAGATGAAATTCGGGGTTAAAAAATTAATCGAATTGAAACTCTTGATACGGACTTTAATTTCGTTATACTTAAAAAGAATCCAAGGGCTCAGCTGGGAAGGGGGTAAAGTTCCTGTGGCGCGCAGGTACACGATACGCGATGTTACGTGCTTGACCCTTGGGGGGGGGATCATGAAGGTTGAAAGTTGTGAAGCATCTCTCGCTATAAATACGTGGCCCAGATGGGGTCTCGTAACATTCCGAGACAAACGGCTTTTTTTTTTTTCTTCAGTTTTATTTATTTATTTATTTTTCATTTTTCGTAAGAAATAATTTACAACACAACCAACCTGGGAAGATTCTTGTCCTTATATTGATACAGGCGGTCTATTGGTAAAAATAGACCTCTGGAGTAAACAGAGCATCTCCACATATTGTACATAAAAAGGGGAACTACTTCAGCTCCTAGGAAAACAAGGAATAATTGATAAGACTCATATTTTGGGACTTGGGATCCCCTGCTGCTTGTCCTCAAAATCCACTGTTAGGAGTAACTATCAGATTGTACCATTAAGCTCCAAAAATGGTAGCTCGACGACTTCAACTTTACCCACATCTTTGAAGGGGACCGTGTGTCTCTTATAACCTGCGTATAACACATACCAGTATCAATGACCATTGAAAGATTTCCCGGTCGTGAGAAAAGAACTCAGGATTTCTCAACTCGCTGACTTGGTGTCGTTTATAAGAAATTTGGTAGGGGAAGCTTACCAAGGAAGCTTGAATGTATCTTTCCACCATCCATGTTTTGAGCAGTTGGCAACTATTCTGTCCAATCGTGCGATGATCTCAGAAAAAGTTGGCCTGGCAGCAGCTTCTGAATGCCAACATTCATCAATCAACCTGCATGCATGCCAAAAAAAAGTACCCCAAAACATCATATCCTTATACGCATCATATCCTAAACCCTAAACTCTACTACATGTCCCAGAGCGATAATTACAAATTGGTGTTCATGCAGTACAGAAAGGCATTATTGCAATGCAAAAGTGAAAAAGAGTACAGAATTTTATTTACACCTTATTAGTTATTTATTTATTTATTTAAATTTTGTACACCTTGCATATTTTGTACTGCAGGAATGCCATTTTGTACCACATAAGCAGCTTTCTTGGTGTAGTCCCTGAAAACACTTAATTTTCACTCATACATGTATAGGAATGCCAAGCAGGAAAATCCATTGGTGGCAAGTTTAATATACATAACATGCATTTACAAGTGGTTTACAGAATAAGAATAAGAACAATAAAGATTGGTGGCCACAGGGAGATAGCCACAGGAGAGCCATTGAAGGCTAACTTTCCAGGGAAAAAAAAAGAAAAAAGAGGAGAGCCCTCCTTAAATAAAGGGTGTATGGCTCCCCTATGGCTATCCTCCTATGTCCACTTAATGGAGTTTGAATAAGAAAACATTTAGATACCTAACATCTAGTGGCACTTTCCCACAAATAAATACCATCCTCTCCCTTTTGCAGATTAGAGACATATTTAAAGGAAAAGGAATAGAACTTTTTCACACTTGCAACTCAAATTGTGAGATCAAGTGCAGGTCACAGAATAAGGAAACACCAAATCTGTGCGGTGTCCAATTTGAAAAAATAACTTACTCTTTTAGATCTGGAGGATAACTGCTCCTTAACTTGGCTTTGAATGGTGGTCTCTTTTTCTCTAAACACATCAATCTCACAGTCTCTTCAGGAGACTTGGTTTGGAAAAACTGTATTCCCTCGATCATCTAAGATCATATCAGAAACAAACACAGCAAAAGTTTCCCCATGCTTAGTTCCTACTATTAACAATTGTTTAGATGAGAAAGGAAACATTATTTACATAGGATTGGTAAATCAGATTCTTCTAATCAAACAGAAGCTCTCTTCTTATATCCGCAGAACAAAAAATAATGACCATAAATTCAATTTTTATGCATTTGCCATAAATAAAAATCTGCCTGTGAAAACTTAAGTATTTTTCAAAATTAGAGAAACATGAAATAAGTTTTGATTAAAACATCTTAATCATGATAGTTTTGATATCTCTGAGAGAAGAAGGATACCTCACATAATATGATGCCGAATGAGTATACATCCACACTCCTATCAAATATTTCATCTTTGAAAATCTCAGGAGCCACATATAGATCTGAAAAGCAACAAAGCAACACCATTACTTGTAAAACACTGTCAAGAATTCATTGCTAAATTGGATGCCAATTTTCCATCTAGTCATATGCAAATTAATGTAATTAAATCAAATAAGGTACCCAAAAGCAGGACAACAACATTGATGGAAAAATATCACAGATATTCAAATTCACAAGTTAGAATCAAGTGCATTAAACTTATGCAGATGGTGCTACAGACTTTTTTTTGGTAATGTTACACCAGTTTGATGGCTAAAAATGTGCAGAAAAACTTACTCGAAGGGTCAATGGAAGTCCCTGGTGCAACTTTAGCTTTCTCCGGTAAAATTTTGGTCAAGCTTATCAAACCAAAACCAGCTACCTTCAACTGGCCACTACTATCCAGCAAAATATTTCTGGCACCTTATCAAAATGTAAACATCAAAGACGAGTACATCGGAATGAGGAAAATGGAAGCATAAGTTGCAATAACACATCAATTGCTTCTTCATTTTGTTGTCTTACTTTGGCTTTAAATCACAATGGATGATAGCATCTGGTTTACATTCATGAAGATAATTCATACCCCTGGTAACAAGAGATAAACCGAGACATCTTAAAAAAAAAAAAAAAATCTTAAAAATGAACAAGCAAGAAATTAATAATGTTTGGGTACAGCGGCTGGAAAAAAGCTTGTGTGTGCTTGTGAGCCTGTGTATAAAAGAGAATCTTAGTTTAGCAAGTAAGCCAGCAAAGTAATCAAAAAATTGCACTTGCCTTGCAATGTCAAGAGCAAATCTCAAAGATTTGGATGGTGAAAGACGTCCCTTCTTTTGAAGATAACTTGCTAAGTCACCCTGAAATATAACAATGTTTGGAGTTAAACTTCAGTCATTCAATTGATAAGATGGGACATCCCCCACTGCAGAGTTGCCCCAGACAGAAATAATTGGATAACCCAAGGAGACAACTATTCTAACAGAAGGCTACTGCATATCATAGGTCAAAAACACCAGGTCACGTTAGGGAAACTTAACCTCATTCCTTCATTGGTATTCAGTTCCTACTTTCATACTATGCCATACCCTTCTCTTTTCCTTTTTCGTTCTCTCTTTTTTCCCCTAAAGTACTTGTCGCCCATGTTAAAACAGGGCCACCTTCATAGTGAAATAAGCGCTTATTATCTTATAAGGAAGAGATGGCCATGTAAACTATGCCATTGTAATACAATACTCCATGCATACACGTGTAAGAAAGAAGGAGACAGAGAAATGCTTACTTTGTAATACAATACTCCATGCATACACGTGTAAGAAAGAAGGAGACAGAGAAATGCTTACTTTTGGATGATACTCTGCGACAATCATCATTGGTATATTCTGTGTGACAGCTCCAACAAACTGAATCAAGTTAGGATGCCGGACCTTTTCTAATAAGGTCAGCTCATTTTTGAAAGTGTTTCTGTCAGACAATTTAACCCAAAGAGAAACAATGGATAATGTCAATATTTTAGCATTGACAATATAGAAAATTTTACAATAGATTTGAACAAAAAGATGCAGAGCACCTCAAGCAAGATAAGGATTTGAATTAATGACAAAAGTAAATTAATGATGCAGTAAATTTTATTTTATTTTTTTTAAAGTTAAACGATCAATTCTCTCCTAGGCTCCAGCAATATTTTACATAGTTGACCACTCATTGCTCATATGTCAGCTTCATTTGTCAATCAAAGACAAGCAAACCAATAATAGAAATAGAAAAAGAATATATATACATTAAACATGGTTGATATCACTTCAAGGTAGCAACTCTAAGTGGAACATGTGGATGGACCTTGAGCATTCTATGCAGGTGAAAGAACAGATTTCAATTATGGAATCATGAAACTGTTCTTATGTGCAGTGACCAGAGAAAAAAAGAGTTGGCATACTCTGGAAAAATCAGAAGAAAGCATCAACATAAAATATGTATGTCTTGCTAAACAAAAGAGATGGCAACTGAAAAGAGAGGTGGAAAACACCCATCGTTAATTATTTTTTTATTTTTCCCCGAATTGACGTATACATCAAATTGTAGATCATAGTCTTTCATCATAAACTTGGTTGTTGAGATCACTATGAAGTAGAAATAAGTGCACAATGGAATCTAGCTGGGACATAAAATTAATGGAGATTCTCAATAATTGATATCAGAAACAAGATCACACTTTCATGGTTCCTGGAATCCAAAACTTGAATTTGGAAACTACAAATATGAGGTGCAAAAAAAACAAAAAAGTTAGATGGAAAGAAAAAAAAAGAGCATACATGCTCTCTGGGTCTGAATAGCTGTCCTTATCAAGTATCTTCACAGAAACCTTGGTACCATTCCATTTGGCCACTTGATACATTCCCTGTTATGGTAGAACTGTTAACAATTCTGACCAGATGTCAAGAAAGAACTAATAAAGACCATGTCCCTGTTTAAGCACCCAAGAGATAATTATCCACGAAGACTCCTAAGATGATTTCATTTGCAAAGATTGTAATATTACCACAATAACAATAGAACCTCAACCCCCACCAGGAAGTTAAAATGTATTCAAAATTTCCAAAGGCCGCGTAATACTGCTCAAGACAATAGCTGGCAACAGCTAGTAATAATGTCTAACTTCTGTTATATAAAACAAAAGGGGTAGTGACCAATAAGAAGAAAAGCAATACAAGGGAAGAGGCACAATAAAAAGTTTAGTACAAGAGAGAAAGGAATGAGTTTCATGAATTCAACCCGAAGTTGATCAACGATTATCAAATTTTTCACATTTGACCGCCATACATAAATTTCCAGGCAATGCACAAATTTCTGAAATTAGGAGGGAGGATAGAGCATGCCTTTGTGATGCCATCGGACTTGCGAACCTGAAGCTCTAATGGGTTAAGTTCATACTCCGGAACTTCTCTAGGATTGGCAACAGCCATTGGTGTCTTCCTGGTTTTCTAAAATAATGGAAAATGTGTAAACATTAATCTTTTCAAACAGATAGATGCAGCAGAAGCACGAGCATCTTTTATTTAAATAAAATAAAATAAAATAAACATAAAATTAAGGTTAGGAATTGTACCGGGGCTTTGGCTCCTCGGGCCTTCAAGATATTGTAAACGTCCACATTTCCATAGTATTTAGCATCAGCACATGCCTGTCCATATACATCCATAATCAAATTTCAAAGAGCTCCTGTTAAGTTCTACATTATTCTACAATAAAAGTTAAAAAAAATAAAAAATAAAAGAAAAATCATAATTATTGCAATAATGTGCGTTTTCTATTTTTCTGATTTTGGAAATTAGAGGGGAGATAGATTAAAAAAGACGCGTGAGGGGAGAGAGAGAGAGGGAGAGAGGTTGGGGAGGGTAGAAAATTACCGTGCTGCCCCAGCGATCGCGAGCATCGATATTGGACTTTCGACTCAACAAGAGCTTAACGACCTGCACGTGGCCCTCACAGGCGGCGATGTGCAACGCGGTCCGTCCGTCCAAATCGATGCTGTTAACGTCAACGCCGTCGTTAAGCAAGTCCTCGACGCACCCGACGTCCCCTCGGCAGGCCATGAAGAGGAGCTGCATGGTGGAGTCCAGGTTCTCGGGAACGGTGAGCTGATCCTCCTGTGTGCTCCGCCTGATGGGATCGAGCGACGACTGCCTGCCGAAGCTGAACCGCAAGTTCTTCCGCCTGGGATCCAGAGACAGCTGCCTCGACAGCTGCCTCCCGAGGCTCCGCCGCAGCGACCCCGTCGAGAACTGCCGCGATATCCCCCGCTTCAGCTGTTTCGCAATTCCCTCCATCTCACATCAATAATCAATATACCCGTCTCTCCTTTAAATTGAATTTAAATAAACAAACAATAAGTAAATAAATATGACGATTTGATTTTCACGCCGATTGCCTGCCTCAAATCTACAATAGCAATTAATTAATTAACTGAATTTTCTTTTCTCTCTCTCCCTATATTTTTTTTTTCCTGCTCGATTGGTCGAGAGCCAAACAATGTGGAGAGGGACGATTGGGGCTCTCGACGATCGAGACAGCGAGAAGAGAGACGATTCCGAATGAAGAAGGAGAGGAAGAATTGCGTTTCTGCTCTGTTTTTTTTTATTATTTACATTTTCCTTTGTTTTTTTCCCATCAGTTTTTCTTTTTTCCGTTTGGCTGGAGTTTGAGATCCGCGCGAAATGCAGGGGCCAGACAGAGAAAAGAAGGCGAAACTGCCGTTAATAATTGCTCTCTGAAGGGGGCTAGATAGAGAGAGAGAGAGAGAGAGAAGGGGGGCTAGAGAGAGAGAGAGAGAGAGAGAGAGAGGGAAAGGCCGTTAATTATTTCTTATTTGGGTGTGTTTTCATGTGAACGAAACCATTCACTTAAGCTACGATGGCAGTTTCTCGCCGTTGGTTTGATGTAACGGTCAGCCGATCTGGTGCTTCTCGCATTATTGACTGTAGAACAGGAGGATCTCTTTGGTTTTATGACGGTTCCGTAGCGTAACTCAACGTATACTCGAAAGCACATATTCAGAATTCCTCTTCGTCTTTTATTTAAACCGCACGCTTGTACGCGTTGCGGGGTGGAGGCGGGGGTCAATTGGGGTCCATGCACAGGTGTCACCCGCGTTTAAAACGTGGCTTTCTCAACGATCGGAATCTCTACAGTTGGCATTCTTTTGCCTAAATTAAAAATCAGTTTTTATATCCTCGTTAATAAATCTTATGTTTTAAAAATAATAAAAATGATTGATTTATTATTATTATTATTATTATTATTTTAACTTCATAAGTTTGAAATAAGCTGTTAGTGCTTCTTGGGTGTCACTATATTAACTAAAAGAAAATTTAAATGAATAAAATCTACGAAAGTGAATTAGATTCTGCTTCCATAAAGAAGAAAATCTTTTGTCAGCATGCCTCCTCTAATTTAAGTAGGCAACATTTTTTTTTTTTTTAAGGACTGGAATTTAATATTCATACCCTAAAATAATGTTTTTAGGTTATGTGGCGAATGTGATTTTACCTTTTCATTCTTTTTTGTTTTTTTTTTGGGCAATTTGATATAAAGTTAAAATGTCAATGCCGTGGTCATTTCTTCTATTATATAAAATTAAAAAAAAAAAAAAGAGGCAGGGTACCCATATGTTTCCGATACTTCCAAGCCCTCAAAGCATCTTTTAAATTTACCGTCATGATAATATAATTAATAATTTAATATATATATTTTAATTGATATAAGTTTGAGTCATTGCCATGCAATTTATCTTAACATAATATATAAATTTAATTATATATTTAAATATATAATAATATAATTTTAAATTAATTAATATTAAAATAAAATATAACAAATTAATTTAAATTTAATAATTTTTAAATAATAAATTTTTTATATAAAAAAATTAAATATAAATAATAATAAATAATTGTAATTTTAACGTGTAAGTGAGATAACTGATATATAGGCTCTTCTCGCTATAAATTATACAGGAAATGATTAAAAGAGAGAAGTCGGAAACTCGTCGGTTGCAAGTTCGGGACCCTTTGAAGACGCGGAAGACGACTCACTGTCGAAGTCTCGATGATGATCAAGATGCCGTCGTTTTCGCAAGCTGAAATGACGACGTCGTTTCTTTTTTTTTTTTTTTTTAAATTATCCCATATAAAAATTTCCCCATTTCTTCTCTCGGGTTCAGAAAAGGACTAAAAAGTCTCCCTCTCTCCCTCTATCTCTCTCTCTCTCTCTACCTCTCGCTAGCATGGCGGCCGTGCCATCAGTTGTCTCCACGCCGCTCTACTTCAACTCCTCTCTCGGTCCAGCGCTCTCCAAAACCATAACGAAATCTGTAAAACACGTAGCATTCAACAGCAATAAAGATGACCACTACAAGAGAAAGACACTTGCGGTCTCTGCAACGAGCGTCGGCGGTGACAGGAACACCATCTCTGGTTCCGCTCTCTCCGCCAATGGCTCTACTCCATCTACCACAAGACCAAAGTAGGCCCCATGTCTGAATTTTTCGTCTGGGTCGGGCTGATTTGGGTGTTAGCTGTTTTGGGTTTTATGAATTTATAACGTCGACGTTAGCATTATTCGTTTCATTTTTTGAAACCCATTTGTGTCCTTGATAAAGTGTTAACCTGGTCTTTACTGCTTGCATTTACTTCGAATCATTTTTAGGGTGAGGAGGCATACAATCTCTGTGTTCGTCGGGGATGAGAGCGGAATGATCAATAGGATTGCGGGGGTTTTTGCGAGGAGGGGATATAACATTGAGTCGCTTGCTGTCGGTCTGAATAAGGACAAGGCACTCTTCACCATTGTCGTGTGTGGAACAGAAAGGGTTTTGCAACAAGTCGTTGAGCAGCTTCAGAAGCTCGTCAATGTTTTGAAGGTTTTAACTTTATCCTAAAATTTTATCATTCTAAAGCGGGCGTCTTTTTCTGCAATCTCTTGATCTTTCGCAGTTGAATGGGCTTTCTACTCTCTCTTTTGTTGGTATCTTTCGGTAACTTAATAACATGACGAGATCTTGTAGTTAATAAGTTATCCATTGTAAAACTAAGATCTTTTTGTGCAATTCATTTTTTCTAAGTTTTTTACTTTTATTGTTATCAAGTATCAGACTATTAGTATGTGGAATTTTAGATATATATTTTTTTCTTTTTCTTCCACCCCTTCTTCTTTGTTGTCCTATATTGCTATCAGGTGTGTTGTTCATGGGAAGAGGGGATAGTGGGGGAACCTTTGGTTACCTGTTGTATCGGACAGATACCCGGACCACTGGTCTACTAGTCTTTCTTCCTTTTTTCTGTGTGCCCTTCATCATTTGCTGCCTTGGTGGGTTCATTGCATCAATTTCTAACTCCTCTAATTGTTACATTTAATCTGATCTCCAGGTTTATGATATCTCCAATGAGCCCCAAGTAGAACGTGAACTAATGCTTATTAAAGTTAATGTAAATCCAGAATGCCGTGCTGAGGTAACCAGTAACTGCATACAAAACCCACATAGCAAATCCTTGAACACTGAACATCAAGACTTTTCTTCTGTTAGACAATGAGTTTCTGTATTTTGTTCTCCTCATTTTCTTTTGTTTAGACTTAGTTCATTGAATCTTCAGATTATGTGGTTGGTTGACATCTTCAGAGCAAAAATTGTGGATATCTCTGGGGACTCACTAACAATTGAGGTGACAATTGTCTATCGTTAACCTCATTTATCTTTATCATTTAGTGTGGGAGTTAGAGTTTTCTAATCATGATTTATGGTTAGGTGCTGTGCTGGCAAATAAGGCAAATTTCTTGTTGCTAGTGCTTGCACATTATGAGCTTTTTGATGAATAACAGGCTGATTAAGTGTAGCTAAACAAGGTGAACATGCCCATGAATGATATGGTAATAATGTCAACATAGAAGGTGGATCAGGGATGTATAAGTCACTTATTTGACCATTGACATAGGTGACGGGAGATCCTGGGAAAATGGTCGTTGTTCAAAGAAATCTGGCCAAGTTTGGTGTCAAAGAAATTGCAAGAACTGGAAAGGTATAGTAGCCAATCTTTTCATTAGCAATAACTAAATTTGGATTTTTTTTTCTTGATTTTCTTTCACAATAATTCTTAGGTTTTCTGCTTGAAATAGATTGCACTGAAAAGGGAAAATATTGGTGCATCTGCTCCATTTTGGCAATTTTCAGCTGCTTCATATCCTGACCTAGAAGAAAAAAAAGTCTCTGCTGACGCTCTTTCAGGGACAAAAACCAGAGCTGTCATCACTGAAACAGATACCTCTACAGGAGTATGCCCTCCTTGAATCTTTTATGTAATAGTTTTCTTTGGGCGAAGGCAATGTTCATCACCTTTAGTGTCTTTATATACAAATACGATGAGTTTATATGTTCATCTCTTTTTGTCTTCTTCATGTAGGAAACAGAGTCTAGATTCATCTTGGGTCTGACATCTGTCCTTTTTTACTCATTAATCCTCCCCTCCCTTTGTGTACTCCTAAATTTTTAGGAGCACATCTGCATATTTCCACGTTGAATTCCTCTTTTTGGTGGTGCATTATTTGCATATAACAATCAAATTTGCTTTATTATCTCATGGTTTGGATTTCTTGATTAGTGCCCTTCCCTGATGACCATGAGGAAGAAGTCATTATGTTTATGCCTTTGGCTAAAATGTGCCTAAAATGGCATGCACAATGCATCACTAGTTTGCTGCACAGGATGCAGTGGATTGTGGTCTGGGCATTTCAGGAAACTCTTGTGCATAAATTTCTGAAGTTAAAGCTAGCTAGCCACTTAAAGTCTCTTGTCATTCTATGTTTGTCCCTTTAAGGTTCATGGGTTGAACAGATTTTGCTTTTTTAGTTTTATGAGGGCATTGTTTGTCTGTCATGGGTCTATTTAATTGCTGTTGTAAGTGTTGATTTTGCAATTTGCAACTGATTATGCTTTTTATGTTAATCAAGGGAGATGTTTACCCCACAGAGCCACCTGATGGCTTTACTGTCAATCAAGTTCTTGATGCCCATTGGGGTGTTCTCAATGATGATGATGTAAGAATGCTTGTTCCTGCTTATGGTTTCTTTTTTGTTTGATCCAGAGTACAGGGTGGCTTTTGTTAGTTTGACAAGTATGCAGAGTGCATGACATTGCTTGGTCTAATGTTCTGCAGACTAGTGGACTTCAATCTCACACGTTATCCTTGCTTGTCAATGATATTCCCGGAGTTCTTAACATTGTTACAGGGGTCTTTGCTCGAAGGGGCTATAATATCCAGGTATATTTGGAATTAGTGTTTAGTCTGCATTCCCACCCCCTCCCTCTACCCCCATCCCCAGAACAAGCACCCTGTTCCAATTTATTGAGCTTGCTTATCTGCTCAATTGTTCCTCTGTTGTCAGAGTTTGGCTGTCGGACATGCAGAAACTGAGGGTCTGTCTCGCATTACAACAGTTGTGCCTGGTACAGATGAATCAATTAGCAAGTTGGTTCAGCAGCTTTATAAGCTAGTTGATCTTTATGAGGTGAGGGCACTCTGACGGTATAGGTGTCTTTCACACCCAACTTTTCATCATTCTTGAAATCTTATTATTCCAAAGAAATCTATTTCCATTTTTCCAAAAACTAATCCAACTTTCTTCCTCTTAATGTAATATTTTCGTGTATATGAATTGTTAGTGGTGTAGGAATTAAGTCTGGCTTCTTTTAGCTTGTATGTTGTGTTATCTCATAAGTATTTGATCACTGTTGACCCTTCAGGTTCGGGATCTTACTCACTTACCTTTCGCCGAACGTGAACTGATGTTGATAAAGGTTGCTGTAAATGCTACTGCTCGACGTGATGTCCTGGATATTGCCAGCATTTTCAGGGCCAAAGCTGTTGATGTGTCTGACCACACAATAACTCTTGAGGTGAGTAATTTCTTGCAGTTGATTGTTATAGTTAAGTAGCCAATTGATTTTTATGTGCAATCCTTACTACGTTTGCTTCTACATTGGTTACGAATTGTTATGATTCTACAATAGGTGTGGCCTCATAACTATTTTTTTCTACTATGCAATTCTAAACCGTTGAAAGCTAAATAGATGGATTTGTTTCTTTCACACTTGCTGCAGCTTACAGGAGATTTGGATAAGATGGTTGCACTGCAGAGGCTATTGGAACCCTATGGCATTTGTGAGGTTTGTTTGATGTATTTTGAATCTTGGACTTGGACAAGGAATTTTGAATATAGGCCCAGATGCATGTAACGTTCCATTTGATCGGAGCCTGTCAGTCTGTTAGCAGCCCTCGTTATGACTTCCTGGGCAAGCTCATTCCTGCAGCTTGTTTTAGATTTACTTCAGCGCTAGTAACTGGGGTACATATTACTCTCTCAGGTGTTGCTGGGATTTTAACCATCGTTTTCTCCCCCTTCTCTTTTAGGTGGCAAGGACCGGAAGGATAGCATTGGTACGCGAGTCAGGCGTGGACTCTAAGTATCTTCGAGGGTTCTCGTTGCCGGTATAATTCGACAAGTTGGGAATGCCTCTCGCGGCGGAAAGAACAATTTTGCGAGTTTAATGGTGTCATTGCCGTAGAGATTTTTCTTTTTTTTTTAATATATTTTTCCTCCGAGTTCCGACAAGCTGCAAATCGTCAATTGTGTTCTGCCTTCTAGCTTGATTGGAACTTCTATTGTCACCTGTGGAATATTTCTTTTTCAGCGAAGCTACTGTTATTGTGTTCTACCTAGATTGCACTAAGCACTGGGATGGAGAGTTGAATTTCTTCCCCACCCCCGTGCCTGCCGAAAACTAAGAAAGCATCATCAACTACGGCCAATAGGAAAAAATACAAAAATAAAAAATAAAAAAACAAAGGAACCCGTCATTAAGAAAAAAAAAAAAAGATTATTAATCGGCTAGCTTCTAAATGGTATAGGCCAAGCCTTCGTTATTTAGAGGAGATAATACATAGTTGAGAGGCTTAAAACTCTGGGTGGGGTTCACGAAATTGACAGCTTAGGTCATTCTTTGGCAACAGCAGTCGCCTGCTTCCCCACGTTGCGTCCTGTAGGCAGCCCAACCAAAGTAGCTGGACCATTCTCCAAGCCTTCAGCCATGTCTTCCGGGTATACAATATTCCCTTGTTTAATGTTAGGCAGAACCATTTCTAGGTACTTTGGGTACAGGTGATGGTGATTTAAAACCATAAGGCCTTCTACGTGGATTTGTTTCGTTGTAGAAAATGATGACTCTTGGAGGTGTTTAGGGTGTGCATGTGCATGAATTGTCAACTGACAGACACAGAGAAATTGCAATTTCAAACAGGGGAATTAGTGTACTTTTGGCATGCGCATATCGAGTAGCTGATAGAAACAACATATAGCACACCCTGATAAGTGAATATATATTATATTATTTTATTTTTTTTCCTTGGCATAACCAATTAAAGCTCTGATCAGAGCTAATCCAAGCTTCACACCCCATAAGATTAAAACAAAAAACAAACCCGCCTCTTGCAGAGGAAGAAGTGCGGCTTGCCATCTGACTAAACAGATGCGCTACAGGCTCAAATCCAATCAATTTTACCTCTATTTGGTGCTGTACTGGACGAAAAACTGTTTTAGGTAAAGGGTGTTTCGAGAAGCTCCGTGGTAGAGTTGGGGTGAAGGGTGAGATTGTTCCCGCTTTTACGTAGTTACCTGAACACAGATTTTTCTCTATATTTATACGGAAAAAATACTAGGAATTGAATTCGCCTTTTGCATTACTCTTTCTCGAGATGAAGACAAGGAACTGAAAGATGCCCAAGATCTTTCATTATTAGATAAGGTATCGCACCTGCAGAACTCTTTTCGCGACTTAAAAGTTGTAAAGGGTAATTATAAAGGGTAACTTTACCTGTACACTAAGCATGACATGTGGAAACAATTTATAAGTAGAAAACTCACTTGTCTCATGGCATGCCCGGCCGCATGACAGGCTATTGAAATCGGAAGGGCAGCTTACTATCTGTTGGCTTCCAGCACTTCCCACAACATAGCACCCGACAACTTTGCAAATTGCCCAACAAGCTGACCGACTGCACCAGAAGCTGCCGAAACATAGACGATATAAAAAATAAAAAAGAATAATTTTTTTTAGTGCAATTAAGATTATATAAAAATAATTATTAATTAAACGCCCTATAACTTTAAATAAAGAATCGCAATAACAATTTTTTAGTGCAGTGTAGAAGTTTAATTATGACCTACATGGTTTCAATCAGTGGCTTAGTTGCACTCGGTACAAACTACCATGGATTTGAACTTGTTAGAGTCCAAAGGCAATTCTAAGTGGACAATCCCCTCTCTTGCTGCTTCTGTCCCCAAGTCGATGCGTTCTTTTGGAACACACATCGTTCTTTCCAAGATAGCCCCTCGATTCGAGCGGAGTGTGTTTAGAAATTCGTGTCATTGCTGAAAACAGAACAAGACTTTTAGCAGAATGCTGATTATTGGGCACGGGGAACAGGTGGATCAAGCCCATCATCTCGCTGAATCGACTCAGAGTTAAGTGTTCGGTGGATCTCTTTGACGTAAAATGGGCCAGTTCCGCGTAACAAAATTTTAACCAGGCCCTGTCTGCTTTTACCGCTAAATATAGACGAAGTCAACATGAATCCATGGTCATTGGGCTGCCATGTGAGCCGAGAAGGTAAGGTTAGGCTTACTTTGCCTTTTTTTTTTTTTTCTTTGGGGGTGGGGGGGGGAGGTGTCAGCTTAGCGTTGACAGCAGTAAATTTCCTTATCAGTGAAATTCTGATCATGGTTATCAGACCTAGTTTTCAACTTGACCAGTTAGCACTAGACTACCAAGTTACCTTTTGTTTGGTTCATTTAAATTAAAAAAAATAGTGGGTATTACAATTTTATTAAAAAGAATTATATCTATTTTAACATAATAATTAAAATTTTTCAGTATTACCGAATTACTTTTTGGCAGTCAAACGGTTGAACAGATATGGGCCGGCATATTGGTCGGCCGACACTGGAAACCATTCTCTGCGATAATCATCTGGTCCTTGCGGCACAAAATGGTTATTTGTTCATGCAATGCGTCTCATAGCATTTTCAACTCAAAAATTCGGATGAAATACTTTAAGATGACACGGAACAGAACAACTAACTGGAATACACGAACTGGGGCCATTCATTGGTCAAGTTTAGAAAGTAACAGAACTGTTGTAAGGAATGAAAAGCTACAAATCAGTGTAAATGACATCACTCTTGAGCAACCTTAACCACCACTTTTCCAACGTTTTGGCCTCTGAAGATACTTATCAGAGCTGCAGGGCCATTCTCCAGTCCTTGGATGATATCCTCTACGTAAGTTATCTTTCCTTCTCTGATGTAAGGGAGAACAACTTCCAAGAACCTGGAATATTGTGGAAAATAATCGAAAACTACCAATCCTTCCATACGGACCCGCTTATAGATGACAGATATCAAATTGTGCACGCCTTCAGGTTTGTCAAGATTGTATTGGGAGATCATCCCACACGAAGCGATTCGGCCATGAGTTCTCATGTTTTGAAGCACTGCGTCTAGCATTTTGCCCCCAACATTGTCGAAATAGATGTCAATTCCTTCTGGTAAGCATCTGCCAAAAATTGAACAGGCAGGTGAAAGTTGGAAACAATCTGGATGGAGGTTTTGTGTAATTTAACACAAAGACATAAACTTTACTTTTTCAAAGCAGCATCCAAGTCGTTCTCCTCTTTATAATTGAAAGCCTCATCAAAACCAAACTTATTCTTCAGCATGTCAACCTGATTAAACAAAGAAATATTAAGTGATATAGAAAGAGTAGTTACTCCTGTCAGGTCAGTTCATCCATAGATCAGAAGGCTTAAAGGAAGAGCTCACTCCCAAATGCTCAGTGCTCTCAAACCTCCCAACAAGTTACCATTGAAACGTGGCTCAATCGCACAAGAAATTTGTGCTACACGTGTCCTCAAAATTTGTGAAACCATCAAGCATTAGAAACTGAAAGTTGATTGGTTCTGGTTGAACAGTCAAGAATAAAAGGTCTTCGAGCCAGTAACGAGAAGTTTGCCGGCCATCCTTCATGATTGCCATTTAAAGCTGACTGAATTTATTTGCATGACTGAATCCTAGATTTCAAGTACATATTAAGTGAAATTAGGCTTAAGCATGCGACTCAAAGGCGGCTCACCTTTTCTTTACTTCCAGCACTTCCAACTACATAACAGCCCATCAGCTTTGCTAATTGCCCCAAAAGTTGACCAACCGGCCCAAATGCTGATGAGACGAAAACATAGTCGCCTCTTTTGGGAGAGCAAATCTCATAGAAACCAAAATAAGCAGTCATGCCTGGCGTACCTATAACATAAATACATGGGTCAACAAAGGAGCAAAGCAACTCCTGAACAGTAGTGTACATCCGATGAAATCAACTTCCTTGTAACTTGAAAATGGATATGTGAAGCTGCTATACATATTGCATTTATATAGTCTGATCCTGTTCCCCCCAATAAGTCAGATAACTAAATGAATACAAGTGGATTTTGCGTTTCAAGGCTCCCATGTTTGTGGGTTCTAGACAAGGGTTAGATGTACACGATGAAGGCTTTGCCATAAGCACGTCAAAGGGAACTTACCAAGAATACCGATATAGTATGAAAGTGGTATATCAGTATGTAGAATCTTGAAGAGGTCTTCTGGTGCATTAATGATACTGTATTCTTCCCATCTTGTTGGTCCCCAAACTAAGTCGCCTTCTTTAAAATCTGGGTGTCTTGAGTCCAAAACTTTAGCGACTCCATATCCAGTCATTACCTGCATAGTTTCACCAACAAAAAGTCCAGAAATACAAAGCCAAGCAGAGGCTAACCAGATTGGATAGAGGGTATTAGCAGATATCTCCCTTTATCTTTTCCTCTTACAAAAGCTGTTTTACTTTCAACTTTAATCGTTTAACCTCCCCACTAAACTAATTGCCAAAAAACGATAGTCAACTTTCAACATGAAGACAAAAAAAAAAAAAAAAAGTAATTTTGACAGTAATTGTATCTGTTATTTGAGGCTAAATTGTGTTATTGAAGGAGAGCAAGAACAAGCTTACAGAGGTTGGGGCATAGGAGGAGAAAACAGTAGAATCCTCAAGTTTCCCCATCAAGATTCGCATGTAAGGGTCACACGAGAGATAGAGATTTTGGACAAGAACCCCATCACACCCTTCTGGCACCTTGAGTTCTACTGTACCAGTTGTCACATACATGTCTGATTCTTTAGGTAAACCAGACACATAGTCCTTGAATATCACTTGTTTATTGGTGGCCACCATCCTTCACCTTTTTTCCAATTCTCTAAGCTGCAATCTCTGCAGAAGAATTAAGTGGCGGTTTGCTAACAGGACAGGACCCTATGTAATGTTTCTTCTTTGGCTTGGAAACTGAAGCTTGATGGGTCACTTGACTTGTCCGACCAAGGTGTCGTTAACTTTCAGGTTTGATTGCCAGGGCCGACGAATTTTCAATATCAAGTTTAAGCCACAAAAATTTATGAATCAATTAAAAAAAAAAAAAAGGAAAAGATATTTTCGATGGTTTGAAGAGAATTGGAAATACGGGTCAAACAGAAGTTCTCTTCCCTGTTTTGACTTAGTCTCTCAACATATCGCAGATATGGACAATAGAACCTCTGTGGCCTTGGAAAGGACGTAAAATTGGGTTGCAAAGGAAGCATAGGTCTGCAGGAGAAGAGGAAGCAGTAAGCAGTTAATCTCTAGTTGCATTGTAACGCTCTAATTAGATTGTAATTTGTACTTAATTGTAATGTGTGAAAGAAAATAAAAACATTATTTTATATATTTATAAGATAATACTTAATTTTATATTATATATATATATATATATATATATATATAGATTCTTATTACCTCACTTACAGTGTTGCTGCACGCCAATAAAAAAATTGACCTGTAAT